>CM012443.1:28554975-28841006 GCA_003999625.1 Oryzias javanicus
AAACATAAATCTTCTGTTATGATTATTCAAACTTATTTTAAGGGGGTACGCTTCCGCTTCTGCTTTCGCCTTAAAAGGACAAAAAAAAAAAAAAAGTCCTCCTTTGGCTGTCACTCTATTTCCGTCCCCTGATTCGACCCCTCCCGTTCTCTAAAAACATCGAAGAAGACCTAAACCCCTTCATTTATCAGTGCTTAATCATGCTCTCAGTACATCTAATCTTCCCACTCATCCTTGACCTTCTTCACTTCTTTTTCATCAATTCAGCTTTATCCAACTTGTGTCACACCTCCCTCCATGTTCTGCGTCAGCACATCATTAAAAAAGAAAAGAAATCCATATTATCTGTTTTTCTTTTTGACACCATTTTGCTGCTTAAAATAAGAGTTACGTATCAACAAATGTGTCTTTTGCCAGTTTCAGGTTTGTTTAAAACACAAAAAAGGAATTAAGTTAAAACTGACTTTCTAAATACTTTATATATATAGTTATATACACTACATATATGTATATTTTCTTATATTTGGACATTACATATATATTTATATGTAAATGGATCAGAGGCAGGAGGGTGGGTTTAGGTTGTGTTGTTATTTTATCTCGGGTTTTTGTTTTTAATCGTAACTAAATCGTAAATAATTGTAAATGTTAGTTTAATTTGATTTTATATAAATTATATATACTGTATATACTTTGTAAAATAATTTTTTTAGTTTATTTTTAATCAAATGTGTAGCTTCAAGACTTTAAAAAATACATTTCTACTTTTAACTTTCTAACCTGTGTTGAATTTGTAGAAATGTACCCATCATGACAGGACAAGTTAAAAAAAAAAAAAAAAAAAAAAAAAAAAAAAAAAAAAAAAAAAATGTACCCATCATTATATTGATAGCTGATATAAATCTGTTGTAGTTACAATCAGTAGTGCAATCCTGATGGACACGTCTTAAATGTAACAAAGTTGTATTCCAAATACAAAGTTTAAAAAAGTGCCACTATCGTTTTAATCAGAGGAGGAAGAAGAACACACAGTTCCACGTGGAAATAACATTAAGAAGTGTCTGAGCTTTTCTACTATCAGATTTGAATGGGAAACTGCACAAAATGTTTAAAGTCATATCTAAATAAAGCTAAAATTGCAAAGAAATCCACTATCTTGTAAATACAAAATGCATTTTTTAAAGAATAGTGTAAACTCATAAATAGGATTTTAATAATTCTTTAGGGTGTAGCCTGTTTGCCAGAAGGAAAACTATTCCTCCTGTTATATTAAATTTAGATTTCTAGACATTTTCCATTGTTTTAAAAAAATTCTCCTTTGGCACCACACGTTCAAGCGAGAACTTCAAATAAAAAGTCTTTGTAAATGCACATAAACGTGCGTTTTTGGATTCTGTTTTCCAATGTCGTAAAACTCTCACATATAGAGGCGTGGTCATAGAATGCGCATTAAAAGTTAAGAGGTCGAACTCTGACCAATCAGAGATTCAGATTTGGCACTGCTGTAAGGGTGGCGTCCCTTTTAATTTCACGGAAATGCTAACTGTTTGACAATTGATCATGGAAGAAAAAAAATTTCATTTTGGAAATGAATAATGTGCTGGTAAGCAGTAAAAAAAGAAGTAGAAACTCCCCTTCCTGCATGTGTGAACACCACTGGCTACATCAGTGTCACATTCTTCAATATCTTGCTTTTATCTGAATAGGTTTTATTAGGTTTGTTAAAGAATTAGAAAATTTCATTAATCAGTTCACCTTTCACCCTTTAAGTGGCTACGATCTCTCCAAAACACAAATCCACCAGGTCTTTTTTCAGTATCTGAGATGGACAAAACCACGAAAGGAAGCAAAACTATAATAATAATAATAATGATAACAATAATATGGAAACAGTTTTACTCCTAATATTTCAATGTTCCAAACTTTGTGTTTGTTAAAAGTAATGCGACCATCGATTTTCTTCAGAGAAAAACTAACTCTTCTTAATATGTCAAATGTTTAAATGGGATCTAAAGAAACAGAGAAGGAATTTGACTTAGAATCAACACTTTAATGATCATTCTGAGGTGATTTTTTAACACTCAGCCCAGAGAAATTGCTTATTTGTAGTGGTTTTTTATTAAAATTTCAAACCCGTTTGTGTTTAACCCCTTCATGCTGTCTGTTGGTAAGTTGAAACAAACTTTTAGATTTTTTATTTTCAGGAAAATCTGTTCTTCACTAAATAAATAAATCCAAAAATTGCCAAATATTGAAAACTGAGACTTTTTTTGAGATTTTAGTTTCTATAAGATTGTAAAACTGCAATTACCTAAAAGTTGACATTTTTGTAAAGCATTCTGAGAAAGGATTGTATGTTTCTACATGAAAATCCAGCTACAAACCTGGTTGTCTTGAATAAACTAATAAATCTACTAGTTCTCTAATTCCTCATGACTTCTTTCATCTGTGTATGATTTGACTGTCAGATGTTTGGTTTTTCTCGCTCTACCAGCAAGAACCTAACTAAGCTTTTACCCAGAAATCCTTCTTATCTCATTAATTCTCCATCTTCATCTCATATCAGCTCCTGCTCTTCGGATCCTTTCCTCCTATTAAGTTAAAGCTCTTTGTACTTCTCTCTTGTTTTGGTTTGGCTCTCTCCTCCTCATTTTCCTCACCTCTTTGTGTCTTTCAGCATCGCACTAAAACCATTAAACAAAGCCAAGTGCTTTGAGATGGGGCGCATTTGTTTGTCTGCTTGCTAATGACTTCCACCCCCACAGTCTTTTCTTTAATGGGGTTTTAATGAATTGCAATACAGTTTTTAATTTTAATCTTACTAAGGATAGTAACCGCCGTCCCTGAAAGCTATTCAGAACAAACAAATGGCTCACCGTAGGGTTTTCTCACATCTAATGAAAGCATTAGATCCGGCGAGTCATGAGTTAATATTTCATCTAGAATTTAAATTTGTTCCTTGAGATTATAGCTCGTGCAAATTAAAAATATGAATTTACGCTTTAAGGAGAAGAAGGAATCCCACAAGGGTCCAAACTGGGCCCACTGGCAACCTCATCTCTGTTTATAAATTCATTTATCGTTACCAGATTGTTTTCCAATCATATTAGTAATACTAATTGTTTTATTGATTTAAAAACTTAATGGAGGGATGGATAAACAATTTAGTGATGTTTTCGTAATGATTAAAAATGAGTTATATGTGTCAGAATCATTACGATATTACACCGTTTTCAACACCAATTTATCAAGAACAATAATCAAAATGTCCAAACTTTTTACTCTCATATTTACCTGAAGTACTTGCTTAATTAGTTTATTGGATGTTACTTATTTAGGTATTATTATTGTCGTTCTTACAGTTTGCTTGTGTGTTTTTGTTTATTTATTTTCTTTACTTGTCTATTTTTGTTGCTTTTTGCCAGCCAGTTGACATAATATTGTAAAAGACAAAGATTCGATTGAACTGATTGATTGATTTGGTTCAAAGGGGGCAGAGATAATAAGTCTTCTTCTGTCTGTCCATTTTCATTTTCACTAAGGACAAGAGTTTTTTTTTTTTTTTTTTTTAATTTATTTTTTTAAAAGTCTTTTTGTGTTCTATGAAAATGAAATAAAAACAAACTAAAGAGCTATAGAAATGACCAACTTCAAAACAAGGGAAGTACTTCCTGTCTTCTCTCACACACTGATCGCAGGTGACATGAAGGACTCCCTCTGACAGGAAGAAACCTCCAGCAGAACCCTTCTTAGACAGTGTGACTAGCTGCTGTGACCGCTGGTGTCAAGCTGTCCAAACGTGTGGCAGGATTGCTCAAATGTGGATTGAAAACTAAAAAAGCATATATAATGATGGTTCTCTTTAAAATGATGTAATGTGTGGAAAAATGTACTTAAACCGCACACAGACGAGAGGAATCAATAGGATGTTTAACAGGAAACGCATTTGAATCAGAACTTAACATCACTACAATGTTTATTAAGTATAAAATAGAATGACGTATAATATGTGACAAGTATACTTTTGTTGTAGATTCATTTTTGGAATTGAGTTATAGTATAAGCACACACATTGTGATTTTTTAAGATTTTATTTTATTTTAAAGAGTGTGATTATTCCTCCTTGTGAGTGATCTGATAAAGTTATGTTCAAATGCTGGAAGGATGACTTGAAAACTGTGGGTTTGCTACAAAAAATGTTTTTTGGTTGGAGCTAAGCTGTAGTTTCTGTACTTACCAACAATACGACCATCAGAACAACCATTAAATACGATACAAATAATTCAAGGAAACAATGAAAAAGTCACTTTGATCACAAAAGTACCGGCCAGTTTTTTTGGTTTTATAATCTATATTTACCATAGTTCACTGCAATGCAAATGAAGTGCACCCTGGGTAAAAGTCAATCTGGCTCTTCAACGCTGAAAAAAAAAAATATATATATCTGAAGTCCAGAGGCCTGCTCGTAAAAGGCATGATCAAGTGCAGAAGTGGAGCCTTGTTGGAGCTGAGCAGAAAGGACATTAGCAGTGATGATGGTAAATGGTCTGGCTCTGTTTCAACATCTGAGCTGCTCATTAAGGTAAATGCCTCACAGAGGCCCAGAGCAGGTATGACTACAGTCTCTGGTAACCCCGCACGCACAGACTCGGCCTGCTCTGTGTGTGTTACAGATAACAGGAAATTTGATAGCTGACAAATGATGCCAGAACATGTGCGATCGCACAGCAAGGACAACATTTCTTGAACATGAGAGTCATTATTGAGAACTATTGAGTAATATATTTATAACTATATATTTGTGAGGTTTGAATTTTGATAAAGTTGATGTGAAGAAAGCTTTGCTTTATGGTTATACTGTGTTTTCATATTTCTGTGATTTCTCCATCTGTGCAGTCGCTCATATTCCTTAGGTCGCGTTTGCCAATATTTATTTTTCCCTTTCGTGTGACTCCATGTTTTCCTACAAACTTGGGATGTGTGTGTTGGACTTTGAACAAAATGACTCCCATGTTTGAATCAGGCCAGCAAACATGTGGCTAACGCAAAACATTCCGTTTGTAGTGTCAAGAATTGGAAATACTGATAAAGTTGACAGGTGGGGTCATACAGATGAGAGTTCCTGTATATACAACACACTTAAACAATTAGTTTTTTTTTTTTTTTTTTTTCCCCAGAAACACCAACATTATGGGATTCACACGCACAAACTTCCAATCCAAAATAATGGATTTATTCAAGTAATTTACATTTAAATTTACAACAAACAAGAAGTACAGTTTGATCACTTGGAGCATTTTTTTTTGGTAGAGTAAAGAAAACAACTCCTGCTTCATGCAAAAACTAAAGGAAAAAAAATACTAGCAAACATGTCAACTCTGGTTTGTCCTCTTGGATTGTCCAATGTATCGGCAGGAGTTGTAGTCCACCTGAACTCTGTAACTTTATAGTCCTCATTGTAACTTTATAGTCCCTCCATAACCTTTTTTTATTTTAAGAAAACATTCTCAGTAATGTTTTAATTATGATTATGAAGTCTTTAACCAAAATCCCACAACATAAATGTCTTAAAAGGACATTTTTCGTGTTGATCTCAGTTTCCAAATTCTCTTTTGAGGGGGGCGTGGCTTTCGGAGCAGAGTTCAGTAGCCCCGCCCCTGATCCTCCTTGTCTGATTATGATAGCTCTGAGTCTCGCTGGCTTAAATCTTCACCGCCGCTACATAAAAATGGTCGGTAAAGTCCGGCCGTGTGGTTTTGAGCCGAAGGTCAGCTCGGACGAGGAAGTGAAGAGCTTCGTGGACCGAACTTACTACGGTCAAATGAGCCGCCGTTCACATTTCGTCACATCAAGAAGGATCTCGCTGCGATTTTCCAGCGTTCGCAGCACTGCTACCATAAGTATTGTATGAAAAACACAAAAAGATTCTAGTTGACAGCTGATCTGACCACGGAAATGCGAACGGCGGCTCATTTGACTGCAGCCAATGGAAAGACTCCATCTTCTCCAGCACACATGGATTAAAGGAGTGGGCCGACTACGGAGCAGGGGGAGGGTGATTATGCCAAAAAAACAAAGCTCCTAATTACTACAGCTGAGCAGAAGTGCAGGTTAACCCGTGTGGAAAACAACACGTCTGGAGGTAAAGCGGATTCTGCGAGCAGTCCGCCCACACACCGCTTTGCAGTGCTGCTGCGTGCGGTGTGAACCAGAAGTAACTCCAGAGATGTTGTACAACAATATTCATTAATATTAGGGAAATTGATTTTTTTTCCCCTTATATATCTGAATCTATTCTATTTTTGACATGTTTTTGCTGGTTTTATACATGTATGTGTTAGTCACGTGTTTTTCTGCTTTGTGATTGTACACATATTTAAAAATACATCTTTTTGCTGTAGGCCTAAATAGAATAATAATAATAATAAAAAAATCTTTACAGACAATTATACCTGCTTTACTTCTGTCTTGCCAGTAACATGCAATAATTGCAATACAGAAGGCAACCACCCTTAGGCTACAAACACCAAAGTAAACCCTGGAACTGCTCCATTATTTTGGGGGATAGGATTTATGGTTTGATGAATACAAGAGGAGAAAACATGCTCGCCATTCTGTTAAATAGAACACTAGACGAGCGCATAGATGCTGAGGAGAAGCTGTTTTAAGAAGACATGTGTTTATAGGTAAAGTGCTGCTTTTCTCAGCTTCATTAGAATTACATTCATTGCATAAATGGTTGAGGCTCAAGCGTTAAAGGGTTAAGACCGATATAAAGAGGAAAGGTGAAAAGCAGTAAGACATGAGTGGAAAAAAGGAAAGATATTGAGATCTCGGATGACCCAGAGTGAAAAGCACCAACAGAAAGTGTAATAAGGGCTTTCTCCAGACACACGGGTCTCCTGAGTTTGTGGGTGATGTGATCAAAGACTGAAGGAGCAGGTTGAAATCTAAAATTTACAGGATACAGTTAACATTTAAAGATGAAAAGGAAATTGCTCAGTCACTCCAAAAGTGAGAAGATGCTCCATTTTCACCAGAAAAATGTGTCATGTATGACAGGGCAGCCACAGAATTGTGATGTTCACTTCCTCAAATCAATCCAGAATCTTCAAGTTAGGCTCTTTTTATTATTAATCAATTGTTTATATAAAATACAAGGTGAATATTCTGCTTCTTGTGTTAGCTGAAACATCCATTTTAATCAATAAATCTGTGTTTTTCATTTGTCTCCCCCCCAGTTCTTCATGTTTTCATATTCAAATCAGGTATCAAAAATATGATTAAAGCCCAATCAGCAGAAATCACGAGGTCCACAACGCTCATTATCCCACACCATCAGTGAAAGACGGAGCGAAAAGAGAGAAGACAGAGGCCCGCAAAGAAAGAACATGAAAATGAGCAGAAAGATCAAAGCATGAAAATAGATAATGAGAAACAAGAGGACAAAAAAGGAGGAATTAGTTTCTCCTGACTCTCGTGTTTCCCTCCCTCCATCTGATCTCTTTCTTTTTTCTCCTTTACTGCAGCTTGATTTGCAACACTGTTTTATCACAAAAAAGCAAGAATATCAAAAAGAAAAAAGCCTCATCTTCATCTGGGTTTAACATGCCTTGAAATAATAAAGCAGCTGTCTGGACTGAAGAGTAGTGTTTATTGACTAAATGAAAAACATACTGTAGTAACTTCTCACACAGAAGTATTCCATGGTAGCAGCAGCTTAACCCAACACCCACAACAACCTGTGAAGGCTGTTGAAGAGTGACAACGAGGGTTCTCAGTGTGCTCAGCCCATGAGCCGATATGGAATTCTACACCATTGAGATTTCGGGTTTTAAGGAAAACTTTCCTTTAGTCCCTCAGAAATCGTCTCAGTCTACGAGGTACATGACTTTGGAGAAGAACCGGAAGAAACATGGAGCCTCGTCTTCAGAAGAATTTATTTGGCTGCCGCCCATTTCATTCCATCATTCTAGCGCCGACCTCTGCAGCATGTCTGTGTTTCACCCATGAACATAAACATAAATTGGATATGCCTACCTTATATCTGATTTTATTAGCCTCGCCCAATGGTACAATCAGTGTAGCGATGGCCAGGGTTAGCGGCTGATCACTGACTAAGCCGCAAAGTTCACGGCTAATCACCACGAGCTGAGCGGTGAAGCTAGCGGCTAATCACCATGAGCTGAGCGGTGAAGTTCGTGGTTGATCCAGGCTAGCTGAGTGGCTAAGTCCGTTGCTGATCACCGCTAGCAGAGCGGCGAAGCTAGCGGCCAATCACAACTGCTGAGTGGCGAAGTTTGCAGCTGATCACCACTAGCTGAGTGGTGAAGATCATGGCTAATCACAGCTAGCTGGGCGGCGAAGCTAGCGGCTAATCACCACGAGCTGAGCGGTGAAGTTCGTGGTTGATCCAGGCTAGCTGAGTGGCTAAGTCCGTTGCAGATCACCGCTAGCAGAGCGGTGAAGCTAGCGGCCAATCACAACTAGCTGAGTGGAGAAGTTTGCAGCTGATCACGGCTAGCTGAGGGGTGAAGATTGTGGCTGATCATGGCAAGCTGAGCGGCGAAGCTAGCGGCAATCACAAGCTAGCTGAACGTGGGGAAGTTTGCAGCTGATCACCGCTAGTAGAGCGGTGAAGCTAGAGGCCAATCACAACTAGCTGAGTGGTGAAGATCGTGGCTGATCATGGCTAGCTGAGCGGCGAAGCTAGCGGCTAATCACCATGAGCTGAGCGGTGACGTTCGTGGTTGATCCAGGCTAGCTGAGTGGCTAAGTCCGTTACTGATCACCGCTAGCAGAGCAGTGAAGCTAGCGGCCAATCACAACTAGCTGAGTGGCGAAGTTTGCAGCTGATCACCGCTAGCTGAGTGGTGAAGTTCGTGGCTAATCACGGCTAGCTGAGCGGCTAATGACAAGTAGCTGAGCGGTGAAGTTTGCAGCTGTTCTGGCAGCGCAGACTGAAACACCCTTTCCGGAAAGGGGTTGTTCATAATTTGTGACATCATCTCCTGACAACCAGCTTGTTTTTCATGGGTTGGGAGGGGCTTGTCCTCAGAGTGCAGGTTAACAGAGGAATACTCAGAAATGAGTAAACAGATCAAAACACCCTTTGGTGTTGTTTATAGTGAGGAGTGAACATTATAATACTCTTTAAACCTCAAAAAGTCAATTTTGGATGACATAGGCCCTTTAATATTTGACAAATCTGAGACTAAATCACTTCATGAGAATCTCTTCAGTTTGGAAAACTATTATTTTTCAGAAAAAAGCACGTCTCACACATAATTTATGTTTTTACTTTGCATAACATTGAGTCTTGAACACAAGTGCATTCTAAAGTAAATCCGTCTGGTAATTTTGTTGTCTTTAATTAGCACAGTTAGCATCATTACCATTTATTAAACCAGCCGGTGAATGTGGCTAAAGTGTCTTGTTTGAAAATATGAATTTAAGGTAATACAATTATTTTGGTGAAGTGCATTGTTCATAATCACATCAAATATGGCAGCTCAGAAAATTCATTGTGACCATTAAATGCCAGTCAGAAGGGGAGGTGCAGACTGTGACAGAAGATGTGTCAGTTAATCCAAGCTCAGCAGAAGAAGATTTAGATGTGTTTTCCCTTCTGGGTTGCCTATTTTAGACTGACTAACATCACAGTCTTGTAAGGGAAGAAACAGTGGTACCATGATGGAGAGAGAACCAACTGCAGTCTGTCAGTGTTAAAGCTGGGAGGAAGCTGCTGCAACATTTGGCCCAAGATGATTCTGTTCACTTTTAAAAGAGAATCTTTAAATGAATCTATGGGAAAGAAACAATAAACATTTCTGTATATAGAAATGCTCTGAAACAATGACAAGAAATGTGATTAAAAAAACAGGATTTCCATTATTTAGATTTTGTTTTGATCACTAAAACTCTAAAATTGAGGGTGTGTTCAGACTGGAAAAATCCCTTACGTGGGACCAAATCCAATGAATTTGGTCCGAATCGAGTTCTGAAGCTTATATTTGGTCTCTAGTAAGACTGGTGTCTACCGGAAATTTGTGTTTTAAACAAAACCACATGACTAAAGATCTCTTCAGTCATTGGCCAGGAATTATGAGGGCGGAGCTTGTGGACCTCACTAGAGCTACAAGCTTTTTTTTCTTCAAAATCATCCTTTTGATTTCGCCTAATTCATAATAATTTGAATAAAGAAAAATACCCTGAAATGCATTGGATTTATATATGTACTCCATCTTGAGAAGAAATACCACAAGAACATGTTAAAAAGTCCAAAAAAGCATGACCAGAGTGGGTCTTTTAAACTGTGAAATAAAAAAACCTTTCGATACAGATTGTCTTTGATTCTGATAATAAAAGGTGGGGGCTTCAGTCCAACAATAAAGTGATTATTACAACTTTGATGCAGTTACTACTATTTAGTAGGGGTGTGCCAATATATCGATATTGCGATATATCGCGATATTTAGTCCTGCGATTGATTCTCGATGGGTTCTCACCAAGTATCGATATTATATTTTCATTTGAAGAGGCTGTTGCGTCCGAGTCGCGGGCCGGAACTAATGCGCAGCTGGGCGTGCAGGAAAAAACACCGGCGAGACACAGGCTCGGTAGCGCGTGTGTAAAGCATGTCTACCTGTGCGCAGGTATCATCCATCTGTAGAAGAGTCAGCTGGTAAGAAGTGAGTTTATCTGAGCGCTAGAATGACCGCGATCGCTTATTTCCTGTTTGATCGGCGCGCTGTGGGAACGAGGCGCGTGCTTCGTAGTTGTTTGTGTGTACTTCAGGTACCGGTCGGAATTTTCACTTTCATGCACTCTGATATTTACCCTGCTGGTGTTCGGTGTAACTTTGGTAAATTTATGGTGTAAGGTTTTCAAATGAAAGTAATTACTTTTTGCTTATGTTGACTTAAAGTCATTCTTAAATAAAAAAAAAAAAAAAAAAACAGATTTGATGTATGAACTTAAAAAAAAATGTAATTAAAATAAAGTACATGAATTCACGGTAAAATAGGGAAGTTACTAGTCAATTGAAGCACTTAAAATTGTATAAATTATTATAGATTGGAGTTGTTTATTGCTAATTTGTAATAGAATTTGAATTTGTAAATATTTATTGCCATTATTATGTGTGTTTTAAGGTTTTTACCTGTTCACTGTCCAAATGGAAAATAAATAAAGATTGGAGAAATAATCTCAGTGACAGTCTGAGTAAATCAGCCTTCAATTTTGAATGCTCAGCCCTTTTCAAATGTGGGAAAAGTACACAAAAAATATGTAACACTTGACAGAGGCTGTAAAATGTTATATTCTTCATCCTTTCGTGTGACGTTCCCTTGGAGGTAGATAGCTGTCACTACTTTGAATTATTTTTAATTTTTGTTCTGTTGCTAACAATAATTCTGTGGCACTGCTGATCATATTTACTATTGTTAACATTGAATTTTACAGATTTAAGCAACGTTAAACAAAAGTGTCAATAATTTGTTGCACAAAATAAGACATAAGTTGTTTATTATGATTGTGTTTAAGCTAAAATAAATAAAATTGGGGATATATTTCCCCCCAAAAAGTGTTCTTCTATATAATGTTAGTTATTAGAGAGGATTTTTACCAAATATCGCAGTATCGTAATATTATCGATATCGTGAGCCATGTATCGTATCGTGAGTTACCCAGTGATTCCCAGCCCTACTATTTAGAACTGCTGCTCCACCCTCTTCCATGGTCTCATAAACTGCTTATACTCGAGGAGTGTTTAGTGATCCTATCCATCCTCAGCATCAACGGAGGGATGGATGGGAATGGTGGGTCCCTCTCAGAGCAAACGGAGGCATCATCCAGATGTCTGCCTCTGACTTGCTGTCCTCTGGAGGGGAGGGGACCGGCTTCAGCTGGATTCCTGACAGGCCTAATTCCAACATTTGGGTTATGCGCTTGTGCCTTTCGGTTTCCGCTCAGATGTGAGGAAATTGTTCCTGAAAATGGTTTAGAGGAGCGGTTGCCCGGGTGTAATGACTGGCCCTGCCGCGGCAGATTTTTGATTAGTTTCCACTCTTTGTTTGAGGCAGTGAGTTGGAGCCAAGGCGGAAGTTGATGTGCAACACTCGCATAACCTTCAGCGTGCTGTTTGAAACAGACTTTCTCCTGCTGAATCTATACATTTGTAAATCCATTTGCATGAGTGAGCATTCTGTCCATCCAGCGTCTGCTACAGTGAAGCCAGCAGACGCAGTCATAGGAGGCTCTAAAATAACGAGCTTCATCTTATCTCAGAGACCTCGTGTTTCCATATTTTCAGAAGGCTTTGTTTCCTGCCTGCAGGGCGGCTGGTTGATGCTTGAATTTCATAACTAGGATGGGGGGCAGGGCTTCTCTTTTATCAGTTTAAGGAGCAGACACCGTTTCTATCTTTGGAGCTCGGCTTGAAATGATAGTCAAGGTTATAAAGTCTGTTTTTGTTCAACAGATGTTCCAGTATGTGTTTTTCAGTCTTTTGTCATCTCTGACTACTAAACAAACATACTTTACCAAGTATTGATTTGTTTGTAGGTTCTTTCAATTCCTCTCACCAAATTTCATGGACATTATTTCACCCTTTATCACCCGAGCGTTAGCGCCAATGTTGACATTCTTTCAATTGCTGTAACTCTTCAAAAGTTAATGCAATTAACATAATTCCAGTGGATTCTGTAGTGGGGGAAAACAGCAACACTTTACAGTAGTCAAGTGTCTACAACCTGCGGCTCCAGAGCCACATGTGGCTCTTTCATCTCTCCATAGTGGCTCTCTGGTTGAAGAAAAATAAAATAATAGTACATTTAAAAAAAAATTGGAGATTAGCTATTATTTTGGCAACATACTAACGTTTTTGGCTAATGTGTTACCTACTGGAGTCTTTAGGCTAATTTAGAATTTTAGCTTCTATTTTAGCAACATGCTAACGTTTTTGGCAAAGTTTTCTGAGAAATTTTATGCTAATTTGGAGTTTAGCTAATATTTTAGTAAAATGCTAATGTCTTCAGCTAATTTTTTATCTACCGAAATTTTTTTGGAAAAATTTAGAATTTAGCTTCTGTTTTAGCAACATGCTAATCTTTTTGACTAAGTTAGTAAGGAACTAAGGAATTTTAGGCTATTTTGGAGTTCAGCTATTAATTAAGCAACAAGCTAGCTTTTTTTTTGGCATATTTGGCCTTTAATTAGTTTTTTAAGCTAATTTGGAGTTTAGCTAATATTTTAGCAATATGCTAACATTTTTAACTAATTTGTTATCTACTGGGGGTTTTTGGCTAATTTCCAGTTTAGATTTTATTTCAGCAACATGCAAAAAAATTTTTTTTTAAATTTACAGAGAAATGTAATTTGAAATTCAACTAGTAATTAAGCAACAAGCTAGATTTTTTGCTACTAAAGTTACAAACGTAAAAAAAATACCTTTTTGAGAGATGCTAGTTTCTTTTTATATATTTTTTGGCCTTTGTTTATGCCAAAAATAGACATTATTCATATTTATAAAAAAAAAAAGAATTATTAAAAAAAAAAAGAAGGTTATGAATACAAATACAAATTTCTTAAAGGCTAACGTAAGTCGATGCAGCTCCGTCTAGGTTTTGATCAGTAGAAAACGAGCCCAAATGGCTCTTTTACTGTTAAAGGTTGCCGACCTCTGGTCTACGCCATTGAGGTGAAACATAAGGTTCTGAGAAAAGAGGTTTTGTGTTGTTATGCAGATCAGGGCAAAGCCGATAGGAAAAGCCGCTTTTCTTCATGATTTCTTCATTTAAGTGACATCTCCAATGTTAAAGAATTTTTATCAGCTGTTGATCAATTTCAGAAACTTTTATTCCTATGTTATAAGGATTATTTGGTTACACTGATATAATCTGTACTAAATTAGGACTCTAACAAGCCCACTTCAATCATCTATTGAGCTATTTTAAAAATGTTCCTAGTAGTACTTTAACCATACTTATGCTGTTTTTAGGCAAAATCCAAACACCTGTGTTGTTTTCTAGGACATAGTTTCTGTAGAGCAGCAGGAGTTCATCAGAAACTCTGATGATAAGAGGTAAACCTGCGCTAATTTCCTGTCTTTCATTTGCTTACACTCTTTTTCACTAGTTTACAGCCAACCCAAGCTAACGTTAGCGGTCCGTACGGTTTGAACTTTTACAGATCAATAAAAGTTAAAGAAGTAAACGGATCTTGTCTGTACATATAAAAAATGGTGGAAAAAAGTATGGAGCATTGGTCTAGTGACTTGTAGTAACGAGAAACATTTCTAAAAAAAATAATACAAATTTTAAATTGGATGCATTGATTTGAATGCTTTCATAATTGAATCGTGAGGTGCCTAAAGATTCCCACCTCTATAAACAACACATTTATATATGTAATTAATGAAAGTGAAAATGGTTTTACTTTCATCATAAGCATTCCTGCTTTCATCACTTAATGATAACACTGAAAGATGAGTCAATGTTGGGCGAGCTTCATTCAGGTGAGGGGACACAATTAACCCTCACTGTCAGAATGATCGACTGTTCTCACACGGATGATGGACTTCTCCAGGTCCACACTTAAAAACTATTTCACACGAGCAAATCTCACTCTGGATTGGCTCTTTTTTTAAATGAATTTGTCTTCTCATCAGGAAATGTAATATCTGAAACAAGGAGATGATCAGCCTTCAGTGTGATCGTGTTGCATATCTTAAAAGCTGGTAATTAAAACCTAGATCCAAGTGATCCATGAGCGCAAAATCAATAAAAGAATAAATAAAAGAATGAAAACAGCAGCCAGACGAGGGATATAAAGGATAAGCATGTGCTGAATGTAAGAAAAAGACTCTAAGTCTATTTCGTGGAAACAGATAAGTCATGTGACAAGCAGCTATATTTAGTGACCACGTGCACACGCGTGCACGCACGCACACACGAGCCAAGGCAGACAATTTCAGCTCTCAGTAGGGAGGGATTCATTTGCAGTTCAGAGTAAATGGCCTCATAATTCAACGTGGTCATTAGTAAGAAGGAAGGCAGACTCATTACCCTGCGATACGCACGCACACACACACAGCCTGACGAATTGTGTGGTTATCTAACAACCAGCTGAAACAGTTTTATAGTAGGGAGGCAATAGAACGCAGAATCTATATCTATCTATCCATCTAACCATCCATCATCCACCAACTGGCTGGAGTTGGTTGTTGGGCTGAATATGGACAACATGTAGAGGAAGCTACTAAACATTACCAGGTGTGCTCTCTCTCTCCCTCAAATTCTCATATTTCACCGTCTGTCTGTCCTGATAATGCCATTACTCTGCTTCTACTTCTACCTGCAGCGACTGTCACGCCGGGTTCACGCCGCCGCGAACAGGAGTGTGCGCGTGGACTTCGCTTCACCTTCAGTACACAGCAGACGCATATTTTTTTCCCTATTAATTTGACATCGTCCATCTTGACTTGTCGCCATCTGCTCTCTACCTCTCTGTCTTGATTGTGTTTTTAGACACTAAAACCACACCGTAGTCAGCCCACTAATGTACATAGATCTGAGTGTGTGTGTTTGTTTTTTGTGTTCAATTCAATTTTATTTAGACAGCCTAATTTCACATAAGAATTGCCTCATTGGGAATTGGGTTGTGTGTTGTTTTTGTGTTTGTTTTTGTCTCTACTATAACAAACAGGCAAATAGCCGGTTCCACATGCTACGGGTTTATTAGTTTGGACAAGAATTAAACAAATGTCCACAAAGCTAAATCAGGGTCAGACAGGCAGAGCTCAATCACGAGCTTGGGGTCATCCAAGAAGAGACTAGAGTAGTCAGAGTCCAGAGGAGGGTCAGGGCAGGCGGCAGGGAATCAGAGATGGAGCAGCAGGATCTGATAGAAACGCTCAGTAATGCAGGCAGGGTGGCACAAACGAAACTTCACACCGAGTCAGGCTCTGTGCAGTGCTTAAGGCCCTGTCCACACGTAGCCGGGTATCTGCTAAAACACATATATTTTTATCCGTTTCGGCCTATCGTCCACACATAACCGAAGATTTAAGTAACTGAAAACTGAGCTTTTGGAAAACTCCGGCTAAAGTGAAGATTTTGGAAAACTCAGTTTTCGCGTCTGCGTGTGGACATGCGTAACCGGAGATCTACGTTTTTAAACGTCACTCTTTGCGACAATTAGTGCATACTCGTCATAGATGCGCCGCTGTTTACATTGCTCAGCATGGACCCGAGGAGTGTGTTAATTATTACGCTGGTACAGATGCTTCATACTTGCTTTTTTTACAAACACAATTACTGCTTCTTGTCGAGGAACAAAGGTGAATAAGCGCTTTGCAGTCGGCTATTTTACAACAAATATCCCTTCCTCCTGCTCCTCGAAGGCATGCCACTTGTGAAAGATGCCGTCGGAGATTTTCTCTGACTTTTAGGAAAACACTGCCAACTACTGTTCTGGCATGCTCATTACATCGCCCAACGGCGCAAGTATGCGGGGACGTGTGGACGGAATTATTTTTAAAACGATCACGTGTGGACGCAATCGTTTTCATAAAACGGAGGTCGGCAGATATGCGTTTGTAGAAATACCCGGCTACGTGTGGACATGGCCTTAGTGTCCTGTCGGTGATTGTAAAATGAGTTAGCAGAGCAGCATCAGGGGTGTGTGTGCCGGGGCTGCTGGGATATGTAGTGTCTTCAGTACTCCGGAGATGGCTCCCGCCGGTGACCAGAGGAAGATACAGAGCTCTGACTCCTGACATCTACAGTCTGTTCAGATACAAAAATATGATCGCATTTGACAATCGTAGTATTTTATTGTGAAAAATTGGTTATATTTTGAAAATTGACCAGATTTTCTCCTGTGTCTTGGTGTAACTTCCTGCAAGGATTGACGCGGATCGCTAGCACAAAAAAAAAAAAAAAAATGACCAGACGGCGAAACAGGACTGCGGGACGTCTGGTGAGAACTACACCATATAGGTTCACGACAGCATCGAATGGCAGCGGCGTCCGCGGCGACATCCGCGTGCGGTGTGAACCCGGCGTCAGGCAATTAGAACATTTGTCTGCTGTAACCAAATATCTGTTTTGGATGGAGGCTCTCCTCTGACTCTGATCACAGGGTTCTGCCTGTCCCCTGCTTGTACTTTTGTCTGATCACTTAGTGTTTGGAGATAGAATCCAATATTTTGGAGATTACAAATATGTCTGCAAAGGACTGCAAATGTGTAGCACAAAGCTGTGTTTACTAAAAAAATAAATACATAAATAAATAAAAAAAAACATAAGTGTGTGCATAAGTTCTTCAGAATAAACATCAATTTTTCAAAGTACATCCACAAACTGATTACACACAGACTGCTCAACACACACTTTAATATCTTCATGCTCTCTCAGTGTTCGCTTAGTGTGTAGCTGATTAAATGAAACGGGAGTGCAGAGATGAAGAGACGGCTCTGCTTGGCCGATGTTAGCGAGGAGCACGATAATAATGATGAGGAGGACCAATCTGACACAGACACTGCCCAC
The DNA here is from genome assembly GCA_003999625.1 of Oryzias javanicus. Taxonomy (NCBI): domain Eukaryota; kingdom Metazoa; phylum Chordata; class Actinopteri; order Beloniformes; family Adrianichthyidae; genus Oryzias; species Oryzias javanicus. The sequence continues at coordinate 28,572,525 of CM012443.1, forward strand.
AGTTCTGCTTTTGAAGCTGGAGCTACCAAAAAACATGTTTGTAATCCAGAAATGGAAAAAATAAAATACATTGTTTGCTGATTGTTTACCACAGAACTATCCAAATATAACCTGGGTGGTTTTGTCAAGGATTCTCTCTGCTCACTGGGATTTATGGAGGACCTTTTCTGGGCATTTGAGTACTTCCATTTCTCATAAAATCCCATTTTTATTTTAGTGTTTCAATCAGGTGAAGTATTACTAAAATAAGAAAGTACAGTATTCCTTAAAAATCTAAAAACATAAACGTTCAAAGACAAAACATACTGTTTTTAGATTTTTTTTTTAATGCAATTAGGAATTTAGCTTGTGCAATGTTCCATGACTATGAGCTCGACAGTAAAATAAAATATAAGGACAGAGCAGACGAGATAATGACTTCAGAAGTGAAGAAACAGACTATATTAAAGTTAATATGAAAATTGTCAAAGTTCAATAAGTGGGCTACACTCTGAGCTCCACACAACTTCATTAGTTTTGGAGTCCCTCCAGTTCATGGACTTACTGTTATTTTGGTGTTGAGGTCAGTGAATGAGGTCATGATGAATAATTAAGAAACTTACATTTTACTCTGAAGAGTCACACTTTCTCTACTTAGTAAAAAATCTTTAGAAATAAGAGCGGAAAAAGTTATTCATTGAGTCTGATTGTAGTTGTTGTAACGATTTCTAAACAAAACCAAAAAAATAAAATTTCTACAAAACAGGAGCTAACCTTTACATTTTCTCCACCAAAACTCAATATTCTCAGTTCCTCTAAAGAAGTTCCAGTAAACGTGTGATGGTTGTGGGATTGTTTCTGGTTCAGTCCAAACCATCCTGATGGGGTTTCTGTCTGAGCAGGTCGCTTTACCACTCCATGTTTTCAGGCTTACATCTGTCTTTTTTTCTGTAAATTAGTTTTGTTACAGTTTGTGTTCAAGGATATTGTGTTACTGAAGGTCAAACCCCTTTAAAAGTGTGGAGCTGCAGACTCTTTCAGTTCAGTGAAGGCCACAAAACTTGGTTCCAAGAGAAAGTTTAAGGTTGAGGTCTTTTAGAAAAGTTCTTTTTAATGAACAACCTCTAATGAAAATTGTATTTTTAAAATGTTTCTGTGGCAGTTTTTTAATGATGAAAGACTTATATAAAGGAAATAAGGCATACATGTATTTCTGAGTATTTTTTTTCATTTCAGTTGTTGTAATTTGGGATCAAAATAAATATATTTTGAAAAACAATTTATATGTGACGTAGAAAATACCCTGGGCGGGGCATAAGCTCCCACCTTCCCTCTATTTTGATGCATGTTAGGGCTGGGTTGATTAAATTCATTAATTGATCTGAATTGATCAAAGCTTAATAGATCAATAATTGATCCATATAATTGATCCAACGCATATTGCCAAAGTCCACTAGCTTGATGCTAACGTATAACGGGATTTCCCATAGGATCAGTTGACCTAAATCAGGGGTTTCAAACTCAATTTGGTTCAAGGACCACATTTAACCCCTCCTGATTCTAAGTGGGCCGGACCAGTAACATAATAGCAAAATACTGTTTTGGTCAACTTCTGTAGCTTTGTTTTTGTTTTGTGTTTTTTTTTTTTTTCTCAGTTGGGAAAAATACCTCAACCAACCTAGTAGCCTAACCACTTATTATTACACTGTTTATTATAATTATTTTTGATCTCTTGGATTGCATTTCCTTTACCCTAGTGGCGGAATTGCACATTGCAGCCATTTTTTTAAAGAACAAAAACTCACCACAGGAAGAGGCTAGAACGTTTTTTTTTTTCCAACATCCTTATATTTTTTTATGTTAATAATTAAATCATCTGGTGGGCCAGAAGCGGCCCGTGGGCCGCATGTTTAACACCCCTGACCTAAACGTACACTTAATGAAAATCTTTGTACTCACAGGAAGGAATTTTCCAAACTTTTCTATGGAAATAATATTTCATAGTAACCATTTGTAGTATAAGGCAGAGATTTGTGCTTATACTTTCTTCTTCTTCTGGAATAAGGTGTAATGCTATGGTGTGATCGCCCCCTAGTGGGCAAACTGGAACGCAATGAAACATAATTATAAACAATCGGAAACACTTGCAAGTTCAAAAGATGATCAGACAGGGTTAAAAAAAAAAAAAAAAAAAAAAAACAATGGGAAAATCCCACTCACTTTTTTATTATTTTTGACAAAGCATCCATATTTTCATAAGCACAGATAACACTTTTTTTGTGATTTGTACATTTCGCATCACTTGTCAGCTTTTCCAAAACATTTATGTTGAGTTATATACCGTTTACTGACAAAGCCTTTTGTGATGCACGAAGGAACAAACTAATGAATGAGCAGATTTCATCGGAGGATCACCAATATTCTCCCTCACACACAAGCCTAACAGGAAGAACTGTAACATATTTGATCAGATCGTGCAGGATTGGATGACGCCTCTCTCCCATTTCTCCCCCTTCTGATGCCTCATATCTGTCTTTTTGTCCTTTCTCTCTCTCTGTTTTGGGCATCGATCTGTTGACTCTTCACGAACAACGTCAACAGAACAGAAGGGCTTGACTAACACTTTTGCTTCTGCTTTCTAATCAACAACACTGACTGTGATTGAAAAGAATTCTCTACAGAGCTGACTAATGAGACGTAAAAAAAAAAAATATGCCGTGTTCATGTGGGTTTGTTCTTGTATTGACTCCAATCACCGATCATACCATCTGCGCTTTACCTCACTTAATTTGTTTCAAACGTGATTGATATACTGTTAAAAAGACTAAGAAGGGATTTCAAAATAAAATAGCATTTTATGTGTTTTTGTTTGTTAATCCTTAGAAGTAAATCCCTAAAAATGCTAAAGATTTCAACTCAAGGAAATTTAAAAAGTTGAAATATTTATTGAAGCTTTTAAGCTTCATAATAACTGTTAATGTTTTTAGAAGGGCTGTGAATGAACATTGTGACAAATAGTGTTTAATCACAACACAAAAAGGTGATTAATCTGATATCTGTTTATAATTTAATTAAAAATAAATGTTTTAAATGTGCCGTTTTGTGTGTGATTACATTTTGTGATTATTCACTGGCAACAAGTGGTTGGCAAATACTGAAACTAAAAAAAAGAAAAAGTTGTGTTTAATTGCGATTAATTTTTTTCCCAGTTTGCGATTAATTCGTTTTTTTTTTCTAAATTGATTCTCAGCCTTAGGTTTTAAAAAAAGGCAAACTATTGATTGAAAATCACACAAACTATGCATGAAAAAGTTGGCTGCAGAAAGTACAAAAACAGTTGGAAAAAAAAAATTACAACATGCAAAAGTAAGACAAAACCAAAAAAAAAAAAAATACAAGTCTGTCTGCTGAAAGCATGCCTCAGAGTTTACTTCCAGAAACTGTGTAAAACATTAGGAAGATTTCAAGGATGAGAAATATGCATACCCGTATTTTTTTAACTGGTCATTTTTTTGCATGTAATCTGCAATAATAGAACATCATCTAGTTAAAACACAAGATCAGAAAGTCTTAGTTGACAAAAGCAGGAAGAGAAACACAATTCCTTGTTAATCTTTTGCTGCTTGTCCTTCTTTTAGATGAGGGGTCGGCAACTTTTAACATTTAATGAGCCATTTGGGCTCGTTTTCTACTGATCAAAACCTAAAAGGAGCCGCATTGACTTATGTTAGCCTTTAAGAAATTTGGATTTGCATTCATGACCTTATTTTATTTATTTTTTTATAAATATGAATAATGTCTATATTTTGGAAAGAAAAAAAAAATCAAAACCAAAAATTTAAAAAGAAACTAGCATCTCTCAAAAAGAGATTTTTTAAACGTTTTTAACTTTAGTAGCAAAAAAGCAAGCTAGCTGCTTAATTACTAGCTGAACTTCAAATGAGCAAAACATTCGTAACAATCAGCGAAAAAATTTTACCATTTTGCTGAATTAAAAGCTAAACTCAAAATTAGCCTTGAACCCCCGGTAGATAACAAATTAGCTAAAAATGTTAGCATATTGCTAAAATATTTGCTAAACTCCAAATTAGCATAAAAAACTAATTAGGGGCAAAATCTGCCAAAAAAGCTAGCTTGTTGCTTAAATACTAGCTTAACTCCAAAATAGCCTAAATTCCTCAGAAAACTAACGTTAGCATGTTGCTAAAATAGAAGCTAAATTCTCTAGAGGCCAAATCTGCCAAAAAAAAAAAGCTAGCTTGCTGCTTAATTGTCAGCTGAACTCTAAAATAGCCTAAAATTCCTCAGTAAACTAATTTAGAAAAAAAAAGTTAGCATGTTGCTGAAATAGACGTTAAATATTAAATTATAAACAAAAAAATTAGCTGAAAACATCAGCATTATACTAAACTATTTGCTGAACTCCTAATTATCATAAATTTAGTCAAAAACGTTAGCATGTTGCCAAAATAGAAGCTAAGATGCTAAATTAGCCTAAAAACCCCACTAGAAAACAAATTAGCCAATGTTTATATGTTGCTTAAACAATAGCTAATCTTCAATTTTTTTAAACTGATTATTATTTTATTTTTCTTCAGCCAGAGAGCCAGATAAAAGAGCCACATGTGGCTCTGGAACCCCTGTTTTAGGGCCTTAGATTTCCATGTGTTGTGATTGAAATTGCCTCCTTTCTCACATTCTTAAGGCAGTTTGGGGCAACATCCTGTTTGTCTCGGTCGGAATCAGAAATCCACAAGTGTAGATGAAGGGGGACAATGAAAGAGCGTGTCCAGACAGAACAGAGGAAGCATTGTTAAGGGAAGTTAGAAATGGGAATCGCACAGAAATGAATTTACTGTCTGACGCCAAAGAGATGGCAGAAGTACAAACCAAAACCTCATTGTTACAGTCCTGTTTCCTGGGACCTGCATCAGAAGAACATAGTCTTTCTCACGACAAGTTTAGCTCATTTTAATTTCTCGGCTCACAACTCTAGAGTGTAAAACCAACAAAACTTAAGGAATGTTTGGTTTTTTGCTGTTGGTTCCTAGAATGTCTTGAAAAGCAGAAAAGTTTTATAAGTTCACAATTTAAAACAAATCTGTAAATTTGAATAGAAATAAGCAAATACTAATAAGTCAAATCGTGTAGATTTTTAAAAATTAAAATTGGTAAATTCTTCATATGAATGCATCCCTAAAAAGAAGGTTGAATTAATCATAATATATATGCACACAGAGATATACATATATATTTTTGGTAATTAAGATTGAGAGTCAATATGATTTTTATGAGATATGTATCATATCTGTAGTATCATATATTCATATATCCACTGGGTGAATTGGTAAGTATTTGTTCATAGCAAAATTAAGGTGAATTCTTGCATTCTCACTAAACTCGATTCAAACATTACAGTTTTAATGTTAAGTCAATGGTACTGATGCAAATTGATCTGATCTGAAGTCCAATTTGAACGATGGCCGCGTGGTGGCGGTGTGGCAGCAGCTTGATTTGAGCAGCAAATTCGCCACGTGGCAAAAGTAGTGCGGGGTGAATTTATCATGCGACTTGTGTTTGGTGTGAATGCATATTTAGTCAAAGATGCAATTTTTTTTTTTTTGATTCAATGATTTCTAACATGGTGTAACTGTTTTATAAATAATTCATTATCAACAAAGTTTGCATTCTTTCAATTCAACAAGTAGTCCTTTAAAATAATTGAATAACAATAGATGAGGTATTCTTACTGAAAATAAGTACAACTTTCACCGCTGTATCTTGAGATTTATTGAACGCAGCGACTTTAACCATCGCCTCATCTGTAGCTGGGTCACGGTGGCAGCAGTCTAAGCTAAGCTTTCAAAAGGAGCTTCATGACCAGCAGAGAGAAAATTATTTCCAATGTGGTTTTTATATGATACATTTGGAAGATGCCAAAATATACAAAAAGCTGTAAACGAGTACAAAGACATATGCAATGCTAAAGGAACACATTTGACTTTTTCTTTCTGTCTCTAACCCATAAACCAGGACAGAAGCCATCTGGAGCCTAGAAAGAAAAATGGCATCATCAGAAGTCATTTGACGGTCATCTCAAATCTGGCTCAGGTGTATTGTGCGCTGCTCTTCAGGGACAGTAAACATCTTCATGAAGTTCTTCCCCTGTGGGTATTCAGCCCTTTTTCCCTCCGTCTCACACCAGCAGCCAGGGTCTTTCTCTGATCTCCTTCATCTTCCTCGAGCTGCTCCACTGCCACACTGTAGAGCGTCGCTCCAAATTCAGTCACGAAGCAGCGTCATGCCAAGATTCCCCTCCTGATCTTTTCTTTCCAATTGTTCTTCTGTTTCATACCTCCCACTTTCCCATGATGCTTTTGAAATTCTTTTTAAAACACACCTGAAAAAGTGTTGGCATCCAAGTATTCGTCTTTTTTTTTTTGCTTCTTCAGCATCAAAATTCTTAAATTATGACATTAGCGACAGCACTTGACCAAGAGGGTATTAATAGCTATCTTGTTTGGTTTGAATAAAACAGTTTATTTTTTATGTTAGTAAGTATGTAGGTGTGCATGCACTAAAGTGAGCTCCGGTTCAGACCAGAGAGCAGAATCGAGGTGTTTGTCTGTGAGGGTCAGCTTCATGACGGACTTCATATGATTGACTTACAGTGTGACTGTTAACTCAGGGCTCTGTAATGTGGCTCTTTAATCTCCCCATGGTGGCTCTCTGGCTGAAGAAAAATAAAATAATAGTAATTGTCAAACAATTGGAGATATTGTTATAGCAACACGTTAACATTTTTTGGCTAATTTGTTATCTACTGGAGGTTTTAAGGTAAATTTAGAGTTTAGCTTCTATTTTAGCAACAGGCTAACGTTTTGACTAATTTAGTTTACTGAACAATTTTATGCCAGTTTGGAGTTTAGCTTAACAGCATGCTAACATTTTTTGGCAATTTTTTTATCTACTGGGGGTTTTAGGCAAATTTAAAATTTAGCTTCTATTTTAGCATCAGGCTAACGTTTTGACTAATTTAATTTCCTGAACAATTTTATGCTAGTTTGGAGTTTAGCTTACCAGCATGCTAGCATTTTTCAGCTATTTTTTTCTCTACTCGGGGTTTTTAGGTAAATTTAGAGTTTATCTTCTATTTTAGCAACAGGGTAACGTTTTGACTAATTTAGTAACCAAGCAATTTTATGCTAATTTGCAGTTTAGCTTAGCAACATGCTAACATTTTTTGGCTATTTTTTTATCTACTGGGGGTTTTAGGCAAATTTAAAATTTAGCTTCTATTTTAGCATCAGGCTAAAGTTTTGACTAATTTAATTTACTGAACAATTTTATGCTAGTTTGGAGTTTAGCTTAGCAACATGCTAAAATTTTTCACAAACATTTTTTAATTTACTGATGAATTTTATGCTTATTTGGAATTTAGCTAGTAATTAAGCAACAAGCTTACTCGCTAATTTGCTAATTTGGCCTTTACTAAAGGTAAAAACGTAAAAACTAAATTCCATTGTGAGAAATGCTAGTTTCTTTTTACATTTTTGCTTTTGTTCGTGCCAAAAAAAAAAAAAAAATCGTATTTACTAAAACACGTAAACAAAAAAAACAAAAAGAAGGTAATGAATGCAAATCAAATCCTTTTAAAGGCTAAATTAAAACTATGCGACTCCTTCAAGGTTTTGATCAGTAGAAAATGACTCAATGACTCTTTTACTGGAAAAGATTGCCGACCTCTGCGTTAACTGGTCCCAGTCCGGTCCAATTCTCCCCAAAAAACACTAGCCTTTTTCAAAAAAGGGAATCAACAGTTGTTGAAGTCATGCAACAGCCATGGGTTGTGGTCCTGGAGCAAACAGGACATACAGAGCCTCCCTAAGCAACCAGAATTTGTTGCAACAGACTTTGTAACAGCTGTTCTGTAAATTCAAAATTAAATCTGAAATTTAGTTTGCACTTGATCAGGACCAAAGACAACTTTACCAGTGTTAATATTCCTTAGAGTAGGGATGTATGCTGCCATAGCACCAGTCAGGGGGTGTAACAGAAGTATTTCTCCCCCAAAAGTATGAGTTACTAAACACAAGTCTAAAAATAAAACAAGTCTGCTTTAGATTTTATCTGTGTTTTAAAAGCACATTATTTAATCTTTGGACTGATGTGTTAGTAAATCAAAAATACCTGTTCAGTCATGTGTTGTCTGAAATTGAGGTGTGGAAGAGTGTCAGGGTCAAAATGACCCCATTTTACTGAAAGATGCTGGGAGTCCTTATATGTTTCCTTAAGCACTAAGTATGTTCACAGGGTCAGGACACATTTGGTTTGAATTTTATTTTGATAAGGACTGGTTTTTGATGACGACAGTGATTTCTATATCAGATGGCATTTATATAAATCACTATATAAACTAAATAACGATATTTGTTAAATTTCAGAGCTCTGAGGCTCAATAAAGAAATGTTTAATCATCAGCAGGTTATTTAGATTTAAATATGTATCTCTTTTCATACTTCCAGCATAAAAGATGCACTGAAAATCATGCAACTAGTTTTTTAACTAACTACGAAAAGGTGTATTATATATAAACATGTAAACTAAATTTAAAATTGATTTAAAAGTTTTCAAGTTTCAAAAGAGAACATTTTATTTCAAAATAAAAGTCTATGTGATTGACACATTCCTCTATTGCAGAGGTATCGCAGGTGCCAAAATCCAAAACACACCTTTGGTCATGGGCAAAACAGGATAAACATTTATTGAACACACTAAGACTACATTTTTAAATTTTAAAAAACTTACATTTTTAAACATTACTGTGGATAAAAACAGGCAGGAATATTATTCTAGAATAATTCAACTTAAACATCTTTCAATATTTTTTTGTACAAAGAATTATATTTTTGGAAAATTAAACAGGTTAGAATTAAGCGCAAGACCATTAATAGCAATAAAGTAAAATGATCTGATTGGTTGGATATAATTCCCCAAAGGGGCGGGTCCGGCCTCCGGGCCTTGACTTTGACAAGTGCTCTATCTAGAAAAAGTTCTATCCCGATATATATCATTATCGTTTTATTGCCCAGCCTTAAATATGATGTAAGAATGAAAACAAAAGAAGTCTTCTCCTTTCACGTTCTGGCTGCTCTTGAATACTCCTTCTAAACAGCGTCCACAGTACCGATTACTGATGATTAAAGAACAACTCCGATCATCTTTTGTTGAATAGTTGTGATAAATGCTGTTTTTAGTCAAAATACTAAGAACTGTTTTTTCTAGGACATGGTTTCTGCAGAACAGCACTAGTTCATTGGAAATTTGCCTCTGAGTTATGGGCGGGACCACTTGCACGGAGCAACCCCACCCCCCTTCCCCTTCTTGTTGCTGAGCTTGTGGCCCGTCCATTGGATTTTCTTTTTCTACCTCAAAACTACAAGCTTTTTCAAACTAGGTTTTCCTGATTCGCAACAATATGAATAAAAAAATACAACTGAAATGTATTTATACATGTCCTCCATTATCAGAAAAATACCACAAGAACATGTTAAAAACACCATTTTCATCAAGCCTCTTGTTTCAAAGGTAAGATTTTACTCTAATCATACAGTTTTTCACAGAAACACGTGTGTTTACAGCACATTTACAAGTGTTTTTAAATTCAGTTAATGGTAAGAAAATGTCAACTATTAACTGTAATACATTAATTAAAAGAGAAAATGTTGCTTTTGTAGCAGTTTCCCTAACTATATGATTTTCTAAAAACAAACAATGGGAAGATTTTCATTACTCCACAGATTTTTCTTTAAATGTATTTTCAGGAAAATATTATTTCTTCATTCATCTCTGGAGGTGTTCAGCTGGAATGTGTAGATGTGTGAAGACACAATGCTTAAACTCATCTTTAGAGGTTTCAAATCTTGATAAATCAGGTTCTTTTTTGCAATTTTTGCAGCAGAAGAGGTTGGACAGGATTCAAAAACACCTATAGCAGAGAAAGAGTGTGACTCCTTGAACAGGGACACCTTGTTCTTTTCTTGCCCACAGATTTATTTCCAACCCTCCTTTTTTTTAATCTTTCACCAAATCTGGTACATTTTTTTTAAATGCATTTTTTTTTTACAATGTTTTTTCCTCAAGTATGCCTCTGCCATATCACTGCTATGGGATGCTACTGTAATACACTGTACAATGTGGACCGGTGTGTTGTTATGGAAACAGAGCCTCTTTTAGAACAGGAATCCCTTTAAGCTTCACTTCTCCTTTTCCAAAGAAAATACTAAATGAGCAAAGCCTTCCCTGAAAACATGACTTCCTCCCATCCACCGCGTCTTTTCTCCCTTCAGGCTGTTAGGTGTTGAGCTCAGCATTATGCATCTCTATCCCGCAGTTCCGCCTTGTTCAGGCGCGCCTTAACCACCGAACAGATGCTTGGCCGTCCTCGCCTGTAGGTGTTGTTATGAGCCGGCAGCACATCTGCAAAGAGGTGCACGGTGGCAAAAGTTCCATTTTTCTTTTTCGCTCTGACAGCTCTGGGGGCTACGTGAAGCTTGCAGCGCTGTCAGGAAAGGTGCTAATGCATCCCGAGGCAAACAAAAGTGAGAAATAGACTCAGACTTGAGTTGCCGTCCTGTTTGCACTTTGCTTTTACTCGTGTTTTGATTGAAACGCAGGAATAATCTGCATGACCTGTCCCTGAAATGATTGTAGTGCATCAACACAGAAGGTCGGGTTTATGGATGTTTATGGAAGCTTCTGCTTCTTCTGTGTGACGCTGAGGTCACGTATGTAAACTCTGGAGACATTCTGATTAGTCACAGATTATTTTCCAATAGTCAAGGTGTATGGAGAGAAAACAAACTCACCTTGATGAAGAGTTAGGCGGCGAAGGAATAGAAAAACTTTAGTGTTGAGCGTTTTTAAAACATAATTTATATTAATTAGGGCTGCCACGATTAGTCGACTAATCGACGACTAATCGACTATTAAAATAGTCGACGACTAATTTAATAGTCGATTAATCGTTACTTTATATTGTATGAAGTCAGAGTGTAGTAAAGTTGAAAGTTATAATAGCATTCTGCTAGCTTTTTGGAATATTTTGGTATTTATTAAGGTTTTTTTATGCTATTTTGGAGTTTAGCTAATATTTAATCTACATGCTAGCTGTTTTGGCTAACTTAAGCTTTTTTTAAAAGTTTTTTTAGGCAACTTTTGAGTTTATCTTATATTTTAGCAATATCTTAGATTGTTTTGGCTAATTTAGGATTTTTCCCTTCTTTTTTAAGGCTAATGTGGAGTTTAGCTAATATTTCAACAGCATGCTAGCTATTTAGGCTAACTTTGGCTCTTTTTATTTTTTGGCTAATTTGGCATTTAACTAATTTAGCTGGTTATTCAACTTTAGCATCTTTACATCCCACTTTGCCCACGAAACGATTAGTCGACTAATCGGGAAAAATAATCGGTGATTAGTCGACTATTAAAATAATCGTTTGTGGCAGCCCTAATATTAATTATCAAGTAAATCTGTTCAAGAAAGTGGGAAAATTTTAAGTTTCACCAGATAATATTCACAATCTAAGTTTAAAGGGGCTGATAAGAAAACTCTGATGACTCAGCATTAGTGCAGCATTTAAACGCAACACTTACCCACAAATCTTATGGCCATGAAAAGAGTCTCTCCTCAGATTTTTGTGTAAATGTGTTTTTTTGTGAGTGCAACCAGCGATTAATGCGTAATTTTTAAAGATTTCTGCCTAATTTAGTTTCAAGCTATAGTCATTTTAATTTGTGTGTGTGTGAATTATATTTTGCATTTTTTTTAAATGTCATAATTTTTGTACTTATCCACAAAAATGTATTGTACAAGTTACAAATCAAGAATTACGCACACACAAATGCAAATTTACGCACAAAAAAAAAAAAAAAATCAAGCACACACAAATCAAGAATTATCCAATCATACAGGTAAGCTTTACGCTAGCGAAGAAGAAGCCATAACTGGCTCACAAGTTATTAGTAGGGTTCCTGATCAATGCTCTAAATCATTGTCTAAACTTCCCATTGAAATAGTAAAAAACAAATAAATAAAAAAAATTGTTTGCTTGGTCAACTTTCTGGCTAACTTTAGTAAACAAAACCTTAACATCATTGTTGTTTTGGATTATTAAACAACAGATCCTGATTTTTTTTCGCACTATTTTTCCATCCTCAAAGTTCTGCAGCACTTTATGATCTAAAACATATCAGTGTGAAGTCGGTGTGAAAAGCCACTTTTCTCCACAGCAAAAATCAGCTGAATCTCGGTGATGACATAATCACTTGACTGCTGGAATTATCTTATTTACGTAAACTGTTTATGAGTTACATCCAAAGAAACTGAAGCTCGGGTGTTAAAGCAAATTTGTTTTATTTATATCTTATGTTAGCAAATGGAACTTTAATTTCATTTTTCTAAACTACAAAAACACATATGCTACTTTATTTTGAATATGAGGAGCTTCACCGGCACTTTATTTTGAAGATTTGTTGACCTACAGTGATGGTAAGGCCACACATTTGGGTTATTTTTAGTCTATAAACCTAAAATCCAACGTTATTCTGCATTGCACCCATTCTCTAATAATGAAATGAGTAAAAATTACCTTGACAAAAATGTGAGGAAGATACTTCTATTTCAGGTGCTGTGCTGCCGTGAAATGTACGTTTTTATCCATCTTCTTCTTCTATGGTTGAGGAATGTCGACATCGCCTCTGAAACTTCTTGTTGTGATTTGCGATCTCAAGGATTTAGTGGCTTTTATTTTGGAGGAAATGGTGGTGGTTATCATGATAATTTAAAATGACAAAACGAAACAAAAAGCATCAATGATTTTTTTTTTATTTTTTATAGTTGATTAGTCGACTAATCATTAACAGCACTATTTTGAACCTGTGCAGAATCTTCAGGCATTTATAGTTGAACGCCTGAAAACCCTCCACAGCACATTTCCACTCTGAAGTAATGAGTGATCATGCTTCCTCCAAACAGAACTCAACTGCCAGTCAGCATGTTGAGTGTAAATAACATTCACTTTATGCATGAGACCGTGACTCCATTCCCGTCATTGGTGTCTTTTCTCCAATGCTGCGGAGTATTTTCCTCCATGTCATCGTCTGTCTTTGGTCAATGTCTATGACTTTAGTCGCATATTGTCTAAATCCTTTGGTGTAAGATGTCAATGTCTTTGCACCACAGTCCATGTCATTGGTCAACAGTCTGAATTTTCGCATCATGTTCACCTGAACCAGAAAACTCAATCGCACAAGAGGCCCGACTCCAAAACACACCAAAAAGGACGAACATTTATTGAACGCTCTGAAAAAAATGTTTTAGAACTGTAACTTTTTAACATAATTATGAATTAGATATATAGCATTACTTGTGATACTGCTAGGGTGAATGCTGTAAGCTGAATTTGGCCACTGAAGATGCTAGTGCTGATAGCTGAAGATGTTGAAATAGATAGCTAAAAATGCTAAAGCTAACAGCTGAAAATGCTAAAGTTGTGCTTGGGTATACAAGTCCTTTGGTACCAGAACTATATTATCAAACATGTTCTCAGGAAACTCGATCCACCAAAGTGACAAATACTTATTTAAAATTATGTCAGTAGCTGCCAAAAAAAACACTAGCCAGGAACTGGGGCACCACGACGATCCCATCAAAGGAGCAATGGATATCAACAATCAACAATATCTACTCAACGGAAACAATATCATAAAGACTGAGACTGCAAGAGGTACAAGTACACCGAAAGTGGGAAAAATGGACACTATACAATAGATAGATCTGAAAAGCACCTAGAATTGACCTTTATTGAGATTTTGGTTTGTGATTATGTTCTAAAAACGAATAAAAATAAATAGCTGTAATCCCTGAAGCTAATAGGGGAAAACGCTGAGGCTGATACTCAGCTAAAACATAAGCTAAATGCCAAATTAGCCATAAAAACAAAAAAAAAAAAAAACGTAGGTTAGCCAAAGCAGCTAGCATGTAGCTAACAGAAAAACTAGACTTTAAATAGGCTGAAAAATGGAAAAAAAAGCCTTAATTAGCCAAAACAGCTAGCTTGTAGCTGAAGTATTAGCTAAACTCCAAAAAACTTGCAGACAGCCAATTTCAAAACCGTAACTTTTTAACATAATAATGAATAATGTCAGGCAAGAATATTATTCCAGAATAAATCGACTGAAACCTTAAATAAATTTCAATATTCTCCATATACTCTCCATAAAAATATATTTTGTTAAAATTATACAAGTTAGAAATAAGTGTAAGATAACATCGGGCCATTAACAGCAATAAAACAAAATGATCTGGAGGGCCAGATCTGGCCCGCGGGCCTTGATCAACTCCAACCCACATCTGAGGTTGCTTTGCTCTCACTGTTGCTATGTGTTTTGCACAGGTGCATTTTTTAATTATAAAATAATTGAAAGTGTCATTCGCATCATGATGCCTCCAATTTGGCACCAGCAGGCGCGTCTGGATGAGGAGAAGGTGTTACTAAGGAAATTAGCTACACTGAATCGACTTGTTTACAGGTATTTAGGAACGAAGCAGAAAACTGTAATGGTTGCTTTGATGTGTACCTGTGTAGCTCATCATCTGCGTCTGTAAAACCTGGAAAAATGAATCATGAAAAACTGGAGTATAAAGGCTGTTGCATCTTGGGATCTTAAATGGACAAAAAAGGAAGAAAAGGATATCCATTAGCATGAATGTCACTAAAAAAAGTAACAATCTGACTCGGAACATATCAGATTATCATCTTTGTCCCTTTCTTTTTATGTCTCTGGACATATCTCTGACCATTTTGAAAGATAACAGAAGACACATTTTTTAAAATGTGTTTAAAACTCTAAAGTCCATCAAAATCTTCCAAGTGAAGTCTGAATATATATTTCTCAAAAAATGATAGAATAAAATAAACACACTTGATGTCAAAATTGCCCAATTGGCAAAGTTTCAAATGTCTGATCTTTAGAGGTCGATGCGTCACGTCAACCAATCAGGATCTCAGCTTTGGACATGTTTAATGACGCAGTCAGTGGGTGGAGCCCAAATCGAACACAAAGAGAATCTAACTGTTCTCGTTCAGCGTTCGGATATTCTTCCTATTTTCACAAAGATCCTTCTTCTGATGCTCACCATACCGGAGAGTCTCTGGACAGCACATCTCATCCCAAAGTCGTCACATGTTGACGTGTGGTTAAGACCCCTTCCATGTCTTATTTTGTATTTTTTGCGAAGTCCCAAACTAGTCATTTTTTTAACGTGCTGGCTGTTCATAAAATCAACCCTCAGGACATGGTACTGGGCGGCCGTGGTGCAGT
Organism: Oryzias javanicus; assembly: GCA_003999625.1. Classification (NCBI taxonomy): domain Eukaryota; kingdom Metazoa; phylum Chordata; class Actinopteri; order Beloniformes; family Adrianichthyidae; genus Oryzias; species Oryzias javanicus. The sequence continues at coordinate 28,587,888 of CM012443.1, forward strand.
GGTAGGGTAGTCGTCTCATGATTGGAAGATAGTAGGTTCGATTCCTTGCCCGCCCATGTGTTGAAGTGTCCTTGGGCAAGACACTGAACCCTAAATTGCCTCTGGTGGGAGGTTGGCGCCAGTGTTCGGCAGCGGAGCCACCACCAGTGTATGAATGTGTGTGTGAATGGTCGAATGGGTCTGTGACTGTGAAGCGCTTTGGGCCCTCAACAAGCGCTTTGGGCCCGATACAAGTATACACCATTTACCATTTACTGGATGAGCACTGGCATCCCAGTACTGGTTTGGGTCCAATATGGTGTCTGGTACAGGATCTGGTCCAGTGTGGAGTTAGGGTACTGGTATGGTATCAGTGCATGGTACGTCACGGTATTGAATCGTTTCCAGTTTGTGGCCCAGAGGATGGGGTCCTGTTATTGAATGGGAGGAGCCAGTAAGTAAAAAAAAAAAAAACGAGTCAGGGAAACCCAAATCATCAAATAAGGGGTCAAATAGGGGTCCTTAACCAAACATCAACAAGTGACTTGATGTTCTGGATGATGTCATGGACCCAGACAAGGAGATGTCATTATTTAAGTTTTTGTAGAACTCTTCAAAATAAATAAATACGATCCGTAAACATAATATGTGTCTTCCACACATTGTAAATTAAAAATACACAGACACTGTTCCATGTAGCGGTCAGGCTAAAAGCATTTGGCGATAGCTCCTCCCACATGAATATTTGAACATCCACAGTAGAGCAAATTCTTCGCACGTTTAAAGAAAGGCAGCCGACTGAAATTCAGAATTCTAATTGTATTTTGTGTGAATGCAGCGTAAGCTTCAAACAGGAAGTCAAACAGTTCTTTTAACAGGAAGTCGTGGATCTGCAGTGTATAAGGCACAGATGGGAGGGGTAAAAAGAGGCTTAGTGGTTTTTTTTCCTGTTTAAAAAATTATGACTAGATAGTGCTTTGTGTTGTCAGTCAAACTGTTCATCCTGCAGTACAGTGAAACGAGAAAACAGTAACACCACGCAAGCATCACATTAACCAACAGATCTGCTCCCTCTGTGTACAATCGGGCTGACATTTGTCAGTCTTACAGCTCAAATGTCTCCAGGAGGAGATGAGAGTGACATGAGACCGACTTACTTCCTCCATGCATGCCAGACTAAGAGAAATGGAAAAAAATCTTGCTGTTTTCCAGCATTTCTTAAAAAAAAACCAAACAGTAATGGATCCAAATGTGGTCATGTCCACTTTTAATGTGAGCCACAAATCTTAAAATGGGCTTTGAAAGAATAATGAGTGTTTCAGTCTAAAACTATAGTTGACTGACATTTGCTTAACCCTCATTATCTCTTATGGGGTCCAGATGACCCCACCCTTACATTGATGTGTGATCCCTCCCATGATAAAGATGGACAAAGGTGGACAGGTTTTTATGTCTGCCAAGGACACCAGTGAAGATAAAATAAAGTCTTGTGGGGTCCCGATGACACTTTTGTGCTATTCTTTACAAAAAGTCATAAGAATTCATGAATCCTCTTCAGAGCTCTTAATCTCTTTGACGATTGGGAGATACACAGTGTGTAGTTTTAACTCATATCAGATCATAGTTTTTATTCAATGATGTTCCATGTAGCATTCTACAAGCTAAAGGGAACTTTCAGGTTCACCATCAAAGCTTCTTTTCATAAGTAAGCTTCACAATATTCTGGTCATTAAATCACTACAGAAACTTCATGTCCTATATTTTTTTGTCCATGCCTTTGTACCATGCCTAACACAAAAACTCTGTCTTGTGAACATTTTATTATAAAACTGGAAGTCTCTAGACCAGTGGTGTCAAACATACGACCCGCGGGCCGGATATGGCCCGCCAGATGGTTTAATCCAGCCCGGTTGTGAAGAGAAGTAAAATATAGGGATGTTGAGGAAAAAAAAAGGTTCATGGCCCATTACGGTGGTAAGTTAAGGTCCTTAAAGAAATGACTGAAATGTGCAATTCCATCAATAGGGAAAGGAACGGAAAAACAAATACCATCATAACAAGAGATCCAGAAATAAAGAGCATATCTGGGTAAGAAACAGTTTCATTTAGTTTAATTTTTTAATTGATTTGTACATTTTTGTTTTAACCACAATGTTTAACTTTTTCTATAGCCCCCTCTTAAGTTTACTCTCAGGATTGCTTCATTGTCAGATATAAAATATTTTGTACAATATTGAATAAACCATTTTTTTTTAAGTAAAATGCCTTTTATTTGAATCCTTTGGCCTCTGCAAATGTGCAGTAATAAGTGAATCAGCTACTAGATTAATTAAGGCATATTTCCAACTAAAAAAAAAACAAAATAAAAACAAAGCCACAGATAACAAGATTACCATATAGTTATCTCGCTATTATGTTACCGTTGATTAGACGGGTTCAATGTGGAATCTGAACCAAAGTGAGTTTGACATACCTGGTCCAGGTGATGTCCCTTAAAGATCCACTACAATGAAAATGGTGTTTTTAACATGTTGTTGTCGTTATTTTTTATTCAAATTGTGTTAAACCAACGATCCAGTTTGAAAAAGCTCGGGTTTGTGACGCAGCAACTGTCATAGGCGGGGCCAAAGCCTTCCAACTCCGCCCTGTTCTGATGCATCAACTTGTAGATAAATAGATCCATGAACATCTTAATATTTAAACTGTACAGCTCTGATATTTCTGGCTGGTTTTTTTTTGTTTTTTTTTTTCCTACGCTAGTGTTAGCTTGGGCTTGTGAGGTGCTATAAGCTAGCAGGAGAGAGTGGAAACAAAGGAATAACTTCTCCACCAAAAGTCCCGCCCACAAGCCAGATTTGAATTCTAATGAACTCCTGCTGCTGTGAAGAATATAGGTCTTAAAAAATGACAGCCTTTTCATTTTGTCTTTAAACTGCATAATTATAAATAACGGACCACTGGTAATGATTTTACAATAGAAATAAAATATAGTTGTTAGATTTAAAGTCAATTTTTAATGTTTTTTCTGCCGTTTGTGGTACTTATGAAAAATAGAAACAGGATTTTATTCTATCAGGATTTTTGGTTCAATATGATATAAAATACAACAGAAAATACAGCAAAGATCCAAAGAGCACACCAGTGGGCGGGATAAATGAATTGGCTGATCTTAGGATAGGAAGAAACGGCATGAAGCTTTTGATTGGCCAGAGAAAACAGGTTTGTGCTCCCCATTATTCGGATCTTTCGAATACATTTGTAGATCAGAAATGACTTGGCATGTATTGAAAAGAACCTCCCGCACATCTGCAGTCTCGCATGCCTGCAGGCTATCACTTGCCTGCTGCCACCATCACTCTGTGAATTTTGTATTGATGTGCGTCCCCCTGGCTCTCCCTTTCCCTTTGAGATTCTGATTTTCTATGTTTGTAGCAGGTACAGGTCCGGCTGATGAAATCGTCTGTTTACACTCACAAAACCAGCATGAGGAGACGCATGAAAGTCCATTTTTGCACTCTTCAGGTTCCGGTAAAGTCATGTTTTACATTTTTAAAGCAAGGAGCCATAAAAAGCTGTTGTTTTTGTTCAAGTAATGTTTCAAAGATCCCCATTGGAGCTAACAGTTTTTTCTTTTCAATAAAGTGAATTACATTACTTTTCAAAATGTGAAACTTATTTTTAGAAACTGCCGACCCCCTAACACACGTGTTAAAGTCGAGGCCCGGGGGCCGAATCTGGCCCTCCGGGTAATTCTATCCGGCCCTCAAGATCATTTAATTTTATTGTTATTAATGGCCAGATGTTATCTGGCACTTACTGCTAACTTGTTTAATTTTGACAAAATATATTTTTATGGAGAGTAAAATATTTGAAGTTAATTAAGTTTCAAGTTAATTTATTCTGGAATAATATTTCTGTCTGTTTTTATTTATAGAAATGTTAAAAACTTGTTTTTTTAAAGTTTTAAAAATGTAGTTTAAGAACGTTCGATAAGCGTTTATCCTGTTCGGCCTGCGACCTCAAGTGTGTTTTGGACTTTGGTCCCTTGTGGGATTGAGTTTGACACCCCTGCCCTAAATCAAAGCGAAACTAAAAAAAGAAAATAGGTAAAAAATTAAAGTTAACAAAAAAAATTTCTGAGAAAAATAAAAAAGAAACAGATTTTTTTTCTGGTTACTAAGTGGTGTGTACCAAATCTGATGGGCACCGGTTATTATCTTTTTTTTTTCCCCCAAAATATATAAAAAAAATTCTGGTTACTATCTGCTGTACAACAAGTACTATCTGATAAGCATCATTTACAGTTTATTTTTCCATAAATATATTTAAAAAAAAAATGTTTTGGTTAATATCTGGTGAGCACCAAATACTATCTGGTGAGCACCAGTTACCATCTGTTTTTTTCCTTTTTTCTCTGGCCATTATCTGGTACAGTAGTGATCAGAAAAAAATGTTTTTATTAGATTTTTGATGTCCCTTTAGGAGCTCTGTAAGCCACATTTTCATTCCTGACACTATTTTCTTTTTTAGAGACAGAGAAAATGCACTTTCTTGAACTTCCGTTCCTCATCTGAGGTCATATTTACATAACAACAAACCAACAGCTTTAGCTGCAGCTACATATATTTGATAAAGGAAGAAAAGTTAACTAACCCAACTTTACTTAGAACAACTTTACTGTACAGAGACTAATTATAGGGGGTGTAAATAATTGCAGTGTGCATTATTTCATTGTAATAGCAGTGCTGGGAGTGCATCTCTTTAATGGCTGCTTCAGAACAGAACGTCTAGCTGTGGACCTTTTTTTTTTTAATTGCTTTGCAGTCACTGGTATATAATCACAAATAATCTGCTTTTAAAGATATCAAAGATGTATTAGAAAGTTTCATAGAGTTTGGATCTATTTTTTGTCTTATTATAGGTTTGCATTATACATTAATGCAATATGCTGATCTTATTATAAATAAATAAAACTCTATATATCTAACCCTTGTGTTCAGTCTCAGGTTCATCAGTTCAATGTTATTTCAAATATACATGAAGAATTTTAAATTAACTCGTACATTTCAAGATTTTGAAGGATTTTCATGGATGGCATGATGATTTTCAGCTATTTTACACCATTTCATATTTACTGATCATAGACGTTTCACATTACTTTGTTACAAGAACTCCATTTTGATACTGGATCCGTGAAAAGTAATAACATCTAGAGAAATATAACTAATAAGCACTCCATTTTGAAACTTGACCTGTTATTCATGGATTATATGTGCAAGTAGAAATATTTATCTATCCATACAGATAGATATCTATGTTGTAATTTTTCAAAAAAATATTACTTTTACCAATTTACTCAACATTTTTCCCAGTTATTGGCTCAGTTATAATTGCATTTCCTATGTAAGACCAAATGAAATTTCTTTATTTTATTTTGAAAATAAACCTCAAAGATTCAACATTGTTCTTTAGTTATGAGGTTTTTGAAATAGAATAGTGTCTTTAGCCATTATGGGACAATGTGGCTGTGAATTAAACATGTGCTGGTGCTGTCTAGTATGAACAAATGTGTTTAATTGATCCCCCTGAAATGGATTTGGCCAATCCACACAGCCGTTCACCTTTCAAAGAGACAGAATGAAAGTAAATTATTGAGTATTTCGCAAAGAAAAAGAAAACTTTAAACAGACATTTCATGTGTAACTTGATTTCATCCACCCCGAGGTGTTGCTGCTTTAACTGCAAAGCAGTTTTATCTCTTCCACAAAATGACATCTTGTGTTATAGGACTGGTTTCAGTTTTTTTGGGAGTCAGTAATTTATGACAAATTTGACATCCAGCCAGTGGATGGAGAGAAAATGAGAAAGATTGCATTCACTGTCAGTCGTGCAGTTTCAACAGGGTCACCTGTGGTTAAAGGGATTTTTCTTCCTTTGCTGCTCGCCATGCTAAATAAGGAAGGTCTCCCTTAATATTTAAACTTTTCTGTGTTTTTTTTTTTTTTTTAGAAGAACAAAAAACTTTTTTATTTAAATAAGACTAAGAAAACATTTTCTACAGGGGGTTTTGCATTAGAATTTTTGTTAAACTGATTTTTAGCATTTTGAATTTTAGAACAGGAGGCAGAAAAGAGATGTATGCACACATTTTTGTTAAACCAAAGATGAATTCAACGCCAGATAGGTAAGAAAAAGTGCTGCGTTACTCGGGAAATACAGGTCAGGAAACAGAGGTGTTGAACTAGGAATTCGACTGGAAAATAAATAAAAACAGTTCACTGAGGAAATGATTTACAGCAATTTTCATCAAAGAAATCCATTTAGTGCAACAAAGATGGCAGCGCAGCTTTTAACCATTTAAAAATCGTATGAAAAGGACAAACGGAAAGTCACAGGCATATCCATTAATCCATCCGTCCATTAGCAGCACCTGCTTATCCTTTTAGAGCGTCCCGGGGGACCGCAGGCGATACCAGCTGACGCGGGCCGAGCGCGTGGCTGGCGCACGCGGTTCACAGCAGCGGCGTCGCTCGACTTAACCTGCACGGGCGCGGACTGTGGCGAGAAACCAATGACAAAACAGTCATTTGTAATTTGGTTCATTTCTGATGAAACGGCGAGCAACCTCAATAGACCCGGGGAGGTGAACTCACAGTTGGCTGACATCCTGTTTTATTAGCCTCAAACCGCAGCGGTCCGCAGCTTTCTCAGATGTTTCTTTTGGAGAATTTGTCAGTTTAATATTACCTGGTGGTTCAGAAAAAGGAAACTTCATTACATTTTGATGCTTTCCTGGGACAAACGTAAAAGTAAGACGACTCCTACGGTGAACCACAGCGACCACCGGCCAGCTGAGACGGAGCTGACTCAAGCCCCGCCCCACTCCTTCTCAGCATCTTCAGTAGTGCATTGTATCTCACCCATAAATGCCAATCAGGTGATGACATATAGAATATAATAACTCCTTTTTTTTAGGAAAATATAGCTCCATTCTAGGGCTGTGAATCAAGCTCAACGATTCATAAATCGAATCACGATTCATACTTTTTAAGATGTTTATTGCTATGTGAATGTCTATTAACTGGATGGATGAAAATTGAAATTATTTGTTTTTAATCATTATTTATACATGTATTTAGAACAGGAGATCAGAATCAACAAAACTGATTAAAAAAACACAGATTCAGACAGAAAGAAATGCTGTTTGTCATTTTAAACTTTTATTTTCTTGTCAATCTTTAGGTTAAGTAACATAAAAAGTAACATAAAAAGGATAAAAATCTCTGCTGTTGTGGATCATTTAAAAGCAAAATCTGAAAATTCTCTCCACAGTTTTCTATCCTCAAAGTTCTTCAATATTTTACATTATAAAAAGTATTTTTTTCCGCAGCAGAATCATCCGATTCACGCTGATTACATCCTCCTTTCAGCAGCGCGAGGCTGCGTTTCTTCAGAATAAGATTTTTGTTAATTGTTTTGTTAATTGTGTCAACTGTTGAAGAGTTATTATAACCAAAAGAATGTAAACACTGGAGATAAAGCTACGATGTTAAAGATAATTATTTTTTCAGAAGTTTTTTCAGAGAACCGAACTTCAGTCTCAGTTTGTGAACAGAAAACAGTTCCCGCTAGTTTTACTTTGAAAACCGGAAGTTCCTCGTCACAAAGATGTGTTTTTACTTCCGGCTGCGGTACCGCTTCTCTTTCGGCTTTGTTTTAATTTGTAAAATCTGCATTTCAGAGCACAGATACATCATCCCCTGATCGTATTTTGATAATATTTTACTACAATTAACTATATTTATGAAGATCGCGAATCAGCGATTTTTGACTATTAGTTATATGCCAAATTAGTAGGGAAGTAACAATTCAGTCAAGCCACGGTTCACAGTTTCGGTCACGATTTCGATTTTTTTTTTTCAACTCAATGAATTAAAGGTATTTTAAGGTCAAATATGTTTTCTTTTAGCCCCTTACATCAAACTGTCTGTTTTCCTACTAAAAGGAAAGATTTAATACAAACGAACAATTCTACAAAATATATATATTTTGAAAAGTACCTAAAAATGTTAATTGAGAAATAAAATTCACCTTCTCATATTCCGACTCTTTTTATTGTGAGACATGCACTATAGTAAAATACAGCACCATCATCATCACCATCGAGCCGTTCTGACAGGCCGAGCACGTATGTTACCTACACCGGTGTGTAAGTACACACACACATAGGCGCCATTTTGACAAGTTTGAACCATTTTTTTACAGAATTGTTAATTGTTAAGAATTGTTACATCCCTACAAATTAGCCAAACAAAAAAAAAACTGCAATACTTTTGCAAAAATAGCTAGCATAATGATAAATTACTAGCTAAACTTGCCAAAAGAACTTTAAAAATCTGTAATTTAGTCAAAACATCTAGCTAATTAACCTGGTTATCATAGTCTAATATCATCACAATTAGTTTTCCATGTCACTTTTTAGAAATGTCTTTATAATTTCAAAGTCAATATCAGCAATAATTCTACATTGATGAACAAAAAGTCCTCAAAAGGTTTGAGATATAGGAAGGGAAACTAAAGTTGGTGACCAAACTGTCAGAAAACTCTGCACTCGGTGTCCTTCCAACCATGCTGGAACACACTGATCCCCAGGACAGGAAAACGGGGAGGAGGCCAAACAACCCCATCTTTTCCAGATAATCACTGACGTTTAAATGTCATCTGATTTTTTTTCTCTCAAATCTCGACACATTCTACAAGACAGAAACAAGATATAAAACAAATTTTAAATAATACACCACTTACCTTCCCATTCTTCTACACAATAATAAAAAAAAAAACACTACAAAACATGGCATTTTTAAGGTTTTTTTTTGCCTTTTCCTATGTGGCCATTTCAGCTTAGAAACAATGACTAACCGCCTTTCTTCAGTAAAGGTTAACAAGTGGATGACTCAGTGCTTCAGGAAGGATTGTTAACACTCTCTTGTCAGACTTTTACCACACTTATTTGCGTCTTTCAGAGATGGAAAGTGTGCAAAAGCTTCCTTTCCGGCACAGCTCTGTCTTCCTTTCTTTTCCATTCCCCTTTCCAAGTGTAATGCTAATAATGATAAATAATGTGAAAAACTACCGCTCTGCCACTAACCCTTTCATTTAAATGTGTCATGCATTTAAGGGCATGATGGGAAAGCTAGCAATCCACTCAAAATCCAAACAAAAAGCAGGAAAACAAAACAATAATTGAAACTTATTTTTTTACTTTAGCATTGTTGCGTTGCTGCCAAAGATGTCAGATTTGCCTCTAAACGCCTGGAGTGAGACTTAAAAAGCTACAACAAACGACAAAGCCTCAGGTTTTGAAGACTTTGACAGTAGGTTTGTGCATAAACATCCTTAAAAAAGAACATTCTTTATTTAACCTATTTAACCAACTTTATGATAACAGCAGCATTAAGTAATGTAGGCATATTTAAAACATATGTAAATGTTTGATTTACATTTTTGGTAAAATTTTTTAATAAATGTAAGATAAAATGCAGTAGTGTAGGTAATTAGTTAATAAAAAAAATATTAATCCATTTAAGGTTTCTTTCATTTCTTTAAAACAGAAAAAGATCAAATTGTGTCAGAGAGCTGATCACTCTTCCTCTAATGTACAAAGAAGGACCTGAATGTTTAGGATAAAAAGCAAATCCTGGTTGGCTGTGCATCATGGGTAACCAGGGCAGTTGTAATTCACAGCCTGAGTATTTCCCCATGGGAGATCGTGTGAGCGTGGGGGTGTTTTGACGTCAGACGTCCTCAATTCATGCGAGCCTTTAGAGGGCATCAATCAACATTTTTAGCTGAATGTCAATATATATCACTAAAAAAATCCAACAGTTTGATCGGCTGTTGTGATTTAAAGTCACTTTTTATGGCTGTTGTGCTCGCTGGTTATCTGTTTAAACCAATGTTTAGGGGTTGTAGAAGGACCATAATTCGTGCCAAAAATATGTTTTTGCGTCCACTTTCTACATCTCTGGTCTTTTGTCTATGTCAGGGGTGTCAAACTCAATCACACAAGGGGCCAAAAGCCATAACACAACTTAGGTCGCGGGCCGAGCAGGATAAACATTTATCAAGCTGAAACTAAATTTTTTAAACGTTAAATGGTAACTTTCTAACATAATTATGAACTTAAAGTTAGGTTAGTCAAAAGAGCTACTAGCATGTAGCTGAAAAAAATAGCTAAACTCCAAAATAGCCTAAAAAACTTAAAAAAAAAAACAAATTAGCCAAAAAAGCTAGCAAGCTGCTGAAATATTAGCAAAACTTCAAAATAGCCTAAAAAAACTGAGTGAATTCCAAAATAGTCCAAAAAGCTAGCAAATTGGCAGTTTATAAAGCTTTTAAACTGTCACTTTTTAGCATAATTATATTAATTGTCAAAATTGTACAAGTCAAAAAATAAGTTCAAGATAACATCGGGTCATTAATAACAATAAAATAAAGGGATGTGGAGGGCCGGATCCGGCCCCCGGGCCTTGACTTTGACACATGTGGTCTATGTCTACTGGACAAATTTATTGAATATAAGAAATATCTTCTGCATGTCGTGTAAAAAGACAGGGGCTAATGACGCTAACAACCGGCGCTATAAGGACTTTTCTGATCCAACGATAATAGCAAATGTTTAAAGCAAAATTCAAGTTGAAACATCACAAAGCAAATACAAAGCTATCATCAAATAAGCATGGATAAGCAGAAGATATTGCTTAGAAGACATTGAACTTTCATATTAAAGCGGAGCTGTAAAATATCGACTTGGGGGCCGTAAATGACCTGCGGGCAACCAGTTTGATACCCCCGAACTATAGTATCAAATGCAGTTTCACAAAAAAAATCACTGGAGGTTGTGCTTTTTCTATTAACTTCTATGCTAAAAAGAGATTTTACACTAAAAATAAATATATTTACAGTGATATTTCAACTATTTTTACAATTTGCTCTAATGACACACATTTAGGGGCACGGATTTTGATTGGCAGATGAACGGTCCCAACAGAGCTTTACTTTGCAGCACCCAATCGGTGGATAGGAGAAGATATGCCCCTCCCACAAGATAGGAGAAACATTTAGGCATTATTTTTGCATTGTAGAAACCTGTTGGTGAGGTCAGAAGTTATTAGTCTGGTGTTCTATATGTGTTCAATCATACATTTTATACAGTCTGACTGGAAATTGTTGGCAAGTAAAGTGTCATTAAACGTGTTTCACTTGGAATCAGTTTCGAAGTCCGTCTGTAAAAATATCCCTCTTGCTTCAATACATGTGAATAGAATTTACAAATTTGCAATTTTTTGTTTTTTTAAATGATTATTTTGGCTGCTTCTTCCTTAGAATATAGAGTGTAAACAGTCAATACTTGGGATCACTAGTGCAGGGTTGAGGAGGGAAATGGGAGTCGGGATAGACGTGGACTCTTTTTTTTTTTTTTTTTTTTTTTTTTACAGGCTTCAGCAGCTGAGTCCGATCAATTTCAATCAATTTAATTAATCAGACAGGAAGTGTTTCAGGGAGACAAAGACAGGTGTTTAGACAGGAAGAACCTTTTTGACTTCATGTGGGGACAGTCAAGCTTAAGAAAAAGAGAACATATCTGATAAAAATGAGTGACTGAATTATCAGAACACACCTTCTTACCCCACTTTAGCTCTAGCTAAAAAAAAAAAAAAACAACTTTTACAACTATTCTGTGGTTAGCTCCCATTATGTGTTCTCTTTGATGTCTTTGTTCTGTGCTTGACAGCAGGAATGAGGCTTTTCAACTAAAAGGCTTTTTTTTGTTTTATCAGACCAGTCTAAGCAGCCTCTCATCTGTCAACAGAAGACTTTTCCACAAGTCTTGATTTGTTTTTTATGCCTCATCTTGGAGACTACAATGGTGGTTCCAAGTTTTATTTTTAGATAAAAGAGGTTTTCTCCTGACAACCCCCACAAACAAATTACCCCCAATTCTCAATCACAATACTCACTGGCCTATCTAGAGGCCTAAACTTCAATCAAAGACAGGGGTTTATATCAGACTTTGCATAATAATACCATGTTTTTTTGTGGTTTTCTTTAAATCACCCTTTAGGAAAGGAAAAGTATATATATATATATATATATATATATATATATATATATATATATATGTATATATATATGATCGTTTCTACTTTGCACTGTAAAAAGTAAGAATCCCCTTTACTCAATAAAATTGTGGCAACAAAGTGACATTTAATAATATTACGTAAATTCAACATGTCCAAAAAATAAACTAGTTTTTTCTAAATGAATTGTTAATCATAATAATAGACATAAGTAATATATACTAAGAATAAGAAAATGTATAGTTAGAAGGACCACCATTTATCATCTGAGGTGTTTCAACACAGAGACCAAAGGAACAAAAAATGGCTGATGTTGGTCTGGACTCGCAATTGGAGAGGAATACGAACATCAATCCTCAAAAAAGCAGAATTAACTAACATGTTGTTATAATTTAAGTCGGTTTAGTTAAAAATTTTCTTATAATAAGTATGTTTATTATATCAATCTTAAACAATTATTTTAGTAAAAGCAATTATTTTTTGGACATGTTGAATTTACTTAATATTATTAATTGTCACTTTGTTGCCACAATTTTATTGAGTAGAGGGGGTTCTTACCTTTTACAGTGTGCAATCCGGTCCACTATGGTAAGGAGTGGTACGGTATGGTCCAGTTTACTCTGCGAAGTGTTTCCACTCACTTTACTCACATTATGTGGACCGCTAGCTCACCCTGTATCACACCGTTGCCAAGGATGGCAGGGAACGTTAGCGGTTCCACCGCAGACCAGGTCTTGCAGTTGTTTGCAAATATTTTCAGTATTGGTGACCAGAAGAGTACACAAGACCGGCTCAGTGGCCTTGTGGTAGAGTGTCCACCCTGAGATTGGAAGGTTCAGGGTTCAATTCCTGGCCGAGTCATACCAAAGACTCTAAAAATGGGACCCAGTGCCTCCCTGCTTGACACTCAGCACAATGGAGTTGGACTGGGGGGTTAAACCACCAAATGGTTCCCGAGCGCGGCTGTGTCTGCAGCTCACTGCTCCCCCAGGGGATGGGTCAAATGCGGAGAACAAATTTCACAAACCAAGGTGCGTGACAAATAGTGGAACTTTAACTTTAGAATGTTATGATTTGGTGCTTTCATTTATTGGTTTTGTGTTTATGTTTCTGTCTGGTTGTGCTTCCAGAGTGGCGTGGGGCAGGAGGCGTGGCCTTCTCTACCTGATGGCCTTGCACGCCTCTCCCTGCCTCCTCCAATCTGCCAGGTTATTATCCTTCTGATCCGGTCGCTTCCTGGTTCCAATGCAGTTCTCCTTGGCCTAGCTTCCTGCCTCCACCGCCAGTCTGCATTTTTTGTTAGTTTTGTCTTTCTGAACAATGAAAACCTTTTCTGTTACCCATCTCGTCTGGCTCTGCTGCGGGATCTGTCGACTCACCCCCTGACACAGAACCACAAAAACCCAAAGGCTAACAAACGTTGAAAATGTTAGCTTGAATGAGCACTACATTGGTGCTTTCTAATGTCTTAATCTGCTTCTGCCAATTACCATGAGGCAACAACTGCTCCACTTCAACCATTCTATTCCACTTTTGAATGGACCTCCAACCGATGGGGGCCCAAAGAGATACGGTTCGGTACTGTTTAATGGGTCCATTTTGCAATGGAAACACTTAAAATAGCGGACCGGGACCCTAATGGACCAATCAGTGGAAACTAGGCCATATTTACGACTCCATCATAATGGGAGATCCATTAAGGACTATAAAATTTTTTGTTCTGTTGTGTAACATTGATCACTTGGTTTTTAACAATTTATTGACATTGTTCCACAGCCATGTTGAACTGACATTACATCAAACAAAGACATATAAAACCAAATATTGCGTTCATGGTCCCCTTTCTATATTTTTTTAATTAATAATATCTAGCACAAGCAGTGTTTTTCTACCACTGATGCTGTGCAGAATTTGATTCTAATGCTGCCAAAAGATGAACATAAAGAGACTGTAGGTATCCTACCTTATGATGACATACATGACCAGGAAATTTCCAACGAGGCCAATGACGCAGACGATCATGTAGACGACCACGATGGTGACTTTGACCCCTGTTGGCAGCAAGGCGTCCGTCTCATTGTAATCGTTGCTGAAGTTGTTATGGAAAAGAGAGACATTGAAGAGCGGGATTCCCTCCAGCAGGAATTCCTCTGGGAACTCCATCGCTGACTAGTATGAAGACTTTTCACCTGAGAAGACATACATGAAAAATGTAATTTATAGGTAAATAGATAAAAATATTGCATGAAGTACTGAGACTGTTAGTTCGTCATCTTCGGAACACCCAGCTGTTTGTGTTCATAGGTGCCATGTTAAGCAATGAGGTCAGATTCTAGTTTTTCCTGTCACATGTCTGTTCTAAGCCTTATATTGTGTTTGACAGAATTCTGTGCTTGGATTTTTTTGGCTCTTTTGTCGTGTTCCGTTTTCCCAGTCAGTCTCACAATGTCCAGGTTAATCATCCACGTCTGTCTTCACTTAGTTAATCAACTTCAGTGTCTGGTTTTCAGTTTATGGTTGTCAGGTCATCTGTTCTGTTCTGTCATCACTTTGGTCTTCGCGAGTATTTGTTATGTTTTGGTTAATTTATTACATGTTTTAAGTTCCTGTCAGCAAGCCTGGTCTCCTGCGTTTGGGTCCTCCACCACCTATTCGTGACAGACTGACCTGACCACCTTGGACCCAGGAAGACAACTTTTGCTGAAATGGCAAGGTTTCCTGCCACTGCAGTCCATGCCATGCCATGTCATGTTGCATGGGCTTTCCAGTAGCCATCTTCTTAACACGCCTTTCCACGTCCAATCATTGTAGGGTAATTGCCGGGACCACAGTGACAGGGAACAGGAAGGAGTGTACCATCTACCATTCACATCCATCTGGCTGCAGGAACTCTGTCTTCTGGACTTGTTTTTATTGTGCTCGTAAGGGTTTCCTCGTTTTGGACGTTTTGGGCATCTGGGATCTGATCTTTTGGGGAGGGGTACTGTCAGAATTCTATGCTGTTTTTTGGGCTTCTGTCATGTTCTGTTTCCTTGTCAGTCTCACCATGTTCAGGTTAATCATTCACACCTGTCTTAATTTAGTTAATCAACCTCAGTGTTTTTAAGCATCTAGTTTTCAGTTCATCATCACCAGGTCGTCTATTTTGTTCTGTCACCAGTTTGGTCTTCTTGGGTATTTTTCATGTTTTAAGTTCCTGTCACCAAGCCGAGTCTCCAGCGTTTGGGTCCTCAACCACCTATTAGTGACAGCGTTGACAAGAAGTACCAAGTATTCCTCAAAACACCACTTAAACTGTAAAAGGGAGGAATTTCCCATTGACCCCCATGTTAAGTTTTAAATCACAAAGAAAGTTATGTTCGGCGTATTGTCATTTTTTTTTTCTTTTAAAGAATTATTTTGTGAGACAAATTTGTCATTTTGATTTTATCAGAGTAACCATTATTAGGTATATGTCTTTTTGATTGGTGGGTAGACCTAAAAAGCTTCAACTTTTTCCCCAATTAATTTTTTAATGTTTTTGAAGTGGGTGGAGTAAACGTTGATCAATGTGTGAACACACTATTGATGTGTACAATTCAAGTCTGACTTTGCCATTAAAACGGCTTCTCTTCTGTGTTCAAACCCCTTTTATAATAAGTATTCATTTAACTATTATGTTTAAAATGTGTGCCTTTTCTGTCACATTCATTAGTTTTCACATTACTATTATAATTTAATTGCCAATCAAAGCCCTGGTAATTTTGAGATATTCTGACTAAGTAGCAGAACTTGACAAAATGAGCAGAAAATTACAGAATTCAGTGCAAGTAGAAAAAGCACATTAAAATTCAGTTCCAAATTTAAATTTAAATGCATCAATTTTTAAGCAAGATTTGTTTAGTAAGCATCCCAGAATCACTGGGAATCATGGGTCATCGCACATTAATACACAATGTCCTTCTGGTCCCAGGAAACCAAACAAAGGAATAAATGCAAAACTTTTAAAAACCACAAATTGACTAAATTTACTTCCAAACATTCTAAGCAAAACATCCATCCATCCATCTTCTTCCGCATATCCGGGACTGGGTTGCGGGGAAAGCAGTTTAAGCAACTTCCTCCAGCTCTTTTAGGAGGAACCCAAGGCGTTCCCGGGCCAGCCGAGAAACATAGTCTGTCCAGCATGTCCTGGGCCTGCCCCTGCCTGGTGGGACATGCCTGGAACATCTCTCCAGGAAGGCGGAGACATCCAGACCAGATGCCCGAGTCACCTCCACTGGCTCCTCTCAATGTGGCTCTACTCTGAGTTTTCTCTGGGTGACCGAGCTTGTCAACCTATCTCGCCCAGCAACCCTATGGAAGAAACTCATTTCAACCGCTTGTAGTCGGGATCTCTTTCTTTCCCTCACAACCCAGAACTCATGACCAAAGTTGAGTACTGGAACAAAGAACGGCCAGTAAATTGAGAGCTTTGCTTTTCTGGCACAGCTCTTTTCACCACAATGGACTAGTCCAAAAACAGCTTAACAGCCGACGCCGCCCCAATCCGCCAGTCGATCTCCCACTCCAATCTTACCTCACATGTGAGCAAGACCCCAAGATATTTCAACTCCTCCACCTGAGGTAGGAGCACTCCACCCACCAAGAGGTGTCATTAGAGTAAGTTTTTTCACCCTACAAATATTTTGTAATCATCCAACATTATTTATCAGACCCCAGGATACCTTCAGATTTCAAGAAGACAACTTTTTCCTGACAAACAATCCAAGAGAACCCGGTTTAACAAAGGCAACAACTTGCTTTTACAGATATATAAATAAAAATATCGTTCACCTTTCAGCATATCCCGTCAGGGCTTTCTACCGCACATTTGGGTCAGCTGACTTTTACATCGGATACACAAAACAAAACTTAAAATATTTAACTGAAACATGACCAAAAAAAACATGGAGAACCAAATCAGTGGCAGAACAGAACAGATGACCTAATCATGATAAACTGTTAACCAAACACTTAAAAAAACTGAGGTTGATTAACTAAATGAAGACAGCTGTGGATGATTAGCCTGAACATAATGAGACTGACAGGAAAAACAGAACGTGACAAAAGCCCTCAAAAACCAAAGCATAGAATCATGACAGGACCGGCAGAGAGAGATTCAGACCAGCGCCCCCTTAGGGCTACATAGGTAGGGTCTTGCCTGAGGACCTACGCCCCATTTAAACTGGACGCGAAAGCGCTGCAAAGCGGCGCGGAACGGAGTCCGCTTCCATTCGGCGCCCTTGTTATCCTATGGCGTCGTTCACACAAGGCGCGGCGCGGAGGGCCCGCGCTGTGCAGGGATCGTTTCCGCGTCTGACCTATTTTGTGCGCGAGCGTTCCGCGTCAATTCTGGCCGGAAGTTGCATCAAGATACATGAGAAAATCCGGTTTCTTTTCAAAATACAACCAGTTTTTCACAATAAAATGCCGCGATTGACAAATGTGATCATGTTTTTGTATCTAAACAGGCGGTAGACACGGATATAAACATACAATCACATCACAAACGTGCGCGCGCGAGCACAGAGACACACAAAACAGACAGACACGCACACTTTTCTTTTGTTTTTTCACAGACACGTACACACGCAGATCAACGTGGATAGACTCCGGTGCGGGGTGAGGAGTTTCGGGAGTTAATAAAACGACAACAGAGAGACAGAGAGCAGCTCATCTTAGCAGAAACAGGGGGTAATATTTATAAAACACACACAACACAGACAGACACGAGTGCGCACAGATCAACGCACTGAGCAGACTCCAGAGCGAGTGGGCGGGCTGCGGGATTTAGAAAAAAGAGATGCAGAGAGCAGCTCCTCTTAGCAGAAATATGGGTTAATAATTGTAGTTTATTAATTTACCCTCACACAGACACCTGCGAGCGCGTGCGCACAGACACACACAAAACAGAGATGTACACACACACACACAGATCAGTTCAGTGGGCCGACAGAGCGGGTGGGCAGGGTTTTGAGAGAGCAGTTTTTCTTAGCAGAAACATGGGTTAATGTCTTTAGGCTATGAAATGATCAACCATGATGGCAAAAACAAAAAAAGCTCTAGCAGAAGCGCCTGTGGACCGCCGCAGATAAATGCCCGTCTGGCGTGAACTACAGAGCGGAGCGGAAGTGGCGCGGACTCCGGCGTCATACAGAAGTCAGCTCTTCACACCCCCCGGGACACCAACACATTCTCACTCCCACGTCGTCACATATTGGCATCACTCGTTTTTTGACGTGCTGGTTGTTCCCATTAAATCATGGGTCCCAACCTCTGGTTCACGAACCGGATATGGTCCAGTACCGGTTCCGGTACCCTAACCCTGCACAAGACGTGAACTGTTACTGGGTTAGGAGAACAGGCGTTCGGATCCTACCCTCTTTTAACAGAGGGCGGGATCAGTGCACGCTCCATACAACCTCCCCAGGAGCAGGGTCCCAGGAGCACCCCGTCCCAAGAAGGTAAGTAAAAATTATGAAATATTAATTATTAATCATGCAAATGAGGGGCTCCTCATATAATTGAATAAATTTGTATCCACAGTGGGAAGTGGTTAAGGTTAGGGCCCATCCCCCTGGGGTTAAGTTTAGGGGTTCTGAACCGGGTCAAGATTAGAAGATCCCCCCCTGGGAGGGATGGTGATCCAGGGAGCAAAGGGCAGGCGCTCGTTGAGGCCCTGTGGGGAAAGCGTTGGCTGATCCAGCCCTTCTCGGCCCTCCTCCTCTGGGCCTGGCTCCAGTGTGGATTGCATTCCAACACCGAGGCCTGGACCGACTCCCAACCATGGGCCAAAAAGTGCTGGACCAGCACCTGGTGTGTTCTTTGTTTCGCCACAATAGGGTACCGGTACTGGGCACATCCCTAGGACCAGTCTGCATCCACGTCCAAAGGGTTACGGAGCCTTGATTTTACTAGAAGCTAGCACGTCAAAAGACAATCCGTTAGGAACACCAAAAGTAACGTGGAGGGGTCTTTAACCAAATGTCAACATGTGACGACTTGGAGATGAGAATGTGTCACCCCGTCTTCCTATGCGCCAATCCTGCATGCAGCCAACTGAGCCATGTAGCAGCTTACATAAAGAGAAATTTACAAAATAGTAAAAGTTTAAAATAGCATGAATTCAAAAAGAATCATGGGTAGTGGGTTTGACAATATAGTTTAAATCTTATCTCTATAGTCTACAGGTTAGGATCTTTGCTGATCATCTAAACCAGGGGTGGGCAAACCTTTTGATTTGGGGGACAGAAAGGGTTCTAAAATTTGGCATCAGGGCCGGACAAGGAGCAGATGGAAAGAGTCATTTGGTAATGAACCTCATAAACTAAAAAGATGATATGGAATTTAGAGAAAAACATGCTTTAATTTAGATTAAAATTCACATATATTCATTTAAAAACAGAAAATATGGGAATTTTAATTTTTTAATTTTGATTTTTGTTCTCTTTTTGGTGATCCAATGGGTTGATGTTCCTCAGAGGAAAATGCGAACTCAAAGAAATCCGAAAAATCACCTTCTGACTCAGAAAAAAACACACACGAACGCCAGAGAAACAACACGATTCATGAGAAGGAACCAGAAATACAATGAAAATAAAACAATAATTAGGATTTTTGATTCAATGTATTTTAATTTGGAGGTGTATTTTAATTTGGAGGGCCAGATTAAGTATCTTAAGGGGCCACATGTGGCCCCCGGGCCGTAGTTTTCCCACCCCTGACCTAAACTCTTCCCACATGGAGGGCTGGTGTCAGCTGGCTGCCTCTCTGGAGTCTGTCGTCACAAAGAAAAACTGATCGTCCAAAACCTCTTTGCCACACAAAGATCACAAAGGCTGCAGACCAGAATAAGGACGCCATAAAGTCTGCCCGTGATGAGGTAATCACGCTCGAGCAGCTGAATCTCAATGAGAATGAAACCGGAGTCGATATCCAAGACGTGTCACCTTCTGACAATCCAGCTAGTTATGCTGTTCAATTAGTCCTTTCAGAAAAGCGTGTGGTGAATCCAACACATGCAGCGCAGCACCTCATACATGATATCTCAGAGGGAGTTAGCTGTCTTCTATTACATGTACCTCCCAGCAACGTCAGCTTCTGCCACGAGGAGAATCGAATTCTGTGGGAGAGATTGCTCCTCCACTGCAACACCCCTACATGCAGGCTGCAGCAGCAATACATCAAAAGATCGCTGCGAACTCCAGCATCCTCCATCTCTCTACCTAATCATGAATATTCAAATCAAAACCACTGAGAAACTGCTGCGCTGCAGAATTTCCCAGGAGTTACCGCCCGGCTTAATATACATGCATGATCAAATTTCTTCTTTGTCTCAAATCTCAACTTTTCTTTCACATCTACCTATACTATTTTCTCACTAAAGTCATTTATTTCGTCCCACTGTTGCACAGATTTGATCTGTGCTGCAGCTATGTAGATGCGTTTCTGTGTAATGCTGCTGTCTGAGTGTTGATTAGTGGAGGTTAAAATAAGAGCTTTAAGTGTTTGTCCATGTAAGGTCTGCAGAGCCATGCTGGGTGGGCTGCTCTATACCATCAACAGAATTCGCACAAACAATTTGATTGATGTTTTTTTTTTTTTCTCTTTGTCATTGTTGAGTCCCAGAGTGCAAAGTGAATGCAGTGAAATACAAGTTGGGACACCCAAATGTTCTCCTCAAGCGCACTGTTCCCTTCATCATTGTGTTCAAATCCTCTTTTTGTGTTTTTAATTTGATCTTGTAACATTTTTTTTTTCATGGTAGAGGACCTTAGTAGAAGAAACTATGTTTCTGAGTGGGCTGTTTCATGTAGGGATGGGTTAATAAATCGATTTATCAATTTCAGTCGATCTAAGCTTAATAGATCAACAATCGATCTATAAGATAAAGACTGATTTAGCACATAAAGCTAAAGTCCGCTAGCTTGATGCTAACGTTTAATGGAATTTCCCATAGGATGGCTAACGCTCATTTGACGTAAACATACATTGCTAAACATTTTTATAAACTCACAAGCATGAATTTTCTAAACCCTTTCAAGGACATGTTTTTTAAAGCTCCACCTAGTGGCCAATTTGAAAACGTCATCCAGGAGAAGCAGAACAATGTTTCCAATGTTAATGATCTGAATATTTTTGGTCTCCCTTGCGAAATTAACAATCCCATTTGTCCACATAAAAATGTTACTTCATGTGAACTGTATCAGATTAATATGAATATATTAAAGACATTTAGTAGATTATTAATGTATTTCTAAACAAAGGTGTGAGACCGTTTAAACTCAAAATTGAATTAAATTCAATTCAATAGAAAAAAATCGGAATTGAATCAAATCTGTAAATTATTATGGAAACCCAGCCCTAATTCAAATCACATGGGATTAGAAACTTAAGAAAACTGGATCCTTGAAAATACTCAGACTAATATTAAGACTCAGATTAAGGAGTTTAACATCAAGAAGGACGACCTGACAAGTTGTGCAAACTCCAACAAGCTAACTGGGAATGAATCGAGCAAAACATTGATAAATTGAAAGTAATCTTTGTAAAAACGTGTTGTTTTCTATGTGACGAAATGAAAAGTGTGCCAAGAAAATGTTCGTTAAAAATGTTTTTATGTCAGGCCGAATGGTAGTATTTTCAGAATTGAGTTAGTTACGCAAGCAGGTAATGGATACAAATATTATCTTCTAAAAATTGCAGATAAAGATGAAAACACAGGGATTGTTTTGGTAAGTGCCTGCTTATGTCAGATCTGTTTGTGTTGTAAATGACAGCACTCAGATGGTGACTGAGTTCTCCATCAGTAAAAGGAAACAAAGTTCTTTTTCATATATGAACCACTTTAGTCTTTTAGGGCTTTGAATTTTTTTTCCATATTTTTTTGTGATGACAGAACTAAAGCGGGGGATGGTCTGGTGAAAGACCCCGTCCTCAGCATTTTAGACCATTATAATGTTCTGTTTGTGATTCAGACATTTTAAGCTTACATTGCAGTAGAAAAACCAGATTTGATCAAAGCACAAAGAGCTTTTCTTTTCATTTTTTGCATTGTGATAGGCTGCTACTGGTTTAGTTATTTATATCAGAACTGAAGGCCAGTTCAACCAATAGTGCGATTGGATAAACAGACTCACAAAAACCAAACATATATTTTGCAAAATAGTCTTTTATAAATTGAATCTTGTCTGTTGTTCTTGGTTGTAACAATCCCCATCCCCCACCCAAAGGATGCTGGAAACTTTCCAAAGTATTAATTGAATTTATAAAACCAGAGGTCAAACGTAAAATGCTAGCCAGCCAAAACAGAGGAACACCAGGGAAATACTGCAAAGTAGCACACAGGAATTGCTTACTAATTGCTTGGTAAATAAAGTCTACGCAAAGGTTACCAGCCTGCTAAGTCTGCCTGCATGAAACACAAAGAACTTTTTTTTGCTGAAGAATCCCCAGAGGAAACATTGAATATAAACTGTTGTTGAAAACTAAATAAAAGTCAGGTAAACTGTGGGGGAAGTTGCAGTCTCTGCTTCTTTTCAAGCTGTCAGCTTATTCTCACGATGCACTTACACAATCTGGAGCTTTCTTTCTTGTGTCATGGCAACAATGAAAGTCAATATTCTGCATTTAGTATTTTAAATCTACAGCAATAAACATACTTAGCAAAAATACCAAATTTTTTATTTTACTGCTTGATCTTAATGCTGTCTGAAAACATAATGGGGCTCGGCTTTTCTCTTAAATGGTGTTAATTCCTTGACATTGGGTCAGTTGGGTGCATGTAGGACTAGCACATGGGAAACCAGGATATGTTTCTCAGGGGGTGCGGTCAGATTGTTCCAGTGTGGGTCATTGACTGTATAAAGAAAACTGGGCTGAGTGACCCCTCCCCCCCTCACGTTCCAAACAGGAAGTACCTACTGGCTCCGAGAAGCCAAAATCCCATAATACACATATATTGCTCTGTCATTCTTGCTTTGAGACTTTTTCTTTCTAATGGGTTCTTGCTAATTCCATTTTTTTGTGATATTTTTCTCTTTATTGCTTATTATTCAAGTTATAAACCGACCAATCAGATGCTTCGGTAAAAGCACGGGGTGCCATCTGGCCCAACTTCAAACGTTTGAGAAATTCTTCTGAGCCCGCTTTCAAGTGGAAAGGCCGTAGACTTCGAACAAGCTCACTCCTGATTGGCGACAGTAGTTGCCATAGGAACCTAGACTCTGACCAATCAGTGTCATTTGGCTCCAACATGCCGATATCTGTATCACAAAAAAAATGGAGCCAGAACTAAGACATTTTCAATGGTTGATGTAACAATCGCTCAATCTTTTAGTTTTTACTTAAGCCAACCTGGAAACTTCAAATGTTGGAGTTCCTCAAAAGAGGCAGGTTTTAGAAAAATACAGTTTTGCTTGTTTGTTTTTTTTTGCTTTTTTGTTTAACAGAGGACTGGATCCATGGTTGGTTTTGATGAAGTTTTAACTTTATTTTGTCCTTTTTGGCATACTTCTCCCACTCCAGGCTTCATATTCACACATCACATAGTTGATGTCAGAGAACATTAATTCCATGTGTGACAGCAATCAAAAGGAAATTACACTGTTTAGTTAATATGTACATATAAACGTTTTTTTCTTTATTTTTTGATTTTATATTTAATCCCATAGATACTGTCATCATTAGTCTGACATTTATACATATTTTAGGGTCAAATCCCAATTCCACCCCTATAGCTTTTCTTGACTTCAACATTTAGTCCTCTAAACAGAGAGATCTGGAAAAATAATTTCTTTAAATTCAGATGCTATTAACCCTCAATGACATCATCAATAGTGGCCAGTCATCTACGCTATCTGCCACCGCTCGGAAAACACATAACAACATCGCTTTTATCATTTGTCTACTAAAGCTTCAAATGCCACTATAATTGGAGGAAAAGCCGTAGAGATAGAGAAGAATTCACATTCAACTTAAGTCAAACTTTGTTAGTTTCTGTCTTCTACATCTAAGTGGGCACTGTGGTACGATGTATAAATACTATTTTTCATCCATAATGAGACCAAAAATGTATATTTATTCCTTGTTTTATTATAACTCACTATTCAGCCATTATTTTTTCTATTTATTATCCAGAGAAGTTAGTAATGACCTAATAATATATTTGCCCCAGAGGAAAAACAAGGAGAAAATCCAAATGTTCTTTGGATTTCTACCATCACCCCTTAATACTTCTTTTTCAGCAATTAAAATGAGGGCTAAGAGGTTAATTTGAAATAGCCAAATTAGTTTACTTTGATCAGCGAGTTTTAACTTGGTCAAATGTAGCCTTAATTATCCAGCAAGCTGATCACTTTAAAGGATAAAAACTGAAAAATATTTATCACTCTGCTTACACCTAATAATGTGTTAGAAATCTTCCATGAAGATCCTTTCTATGCAACAGGTCTATGTATGCATCATGAGAGCAAATTGAATTTAAAATATTCTTGAGCAAATGATAATAAATAGAGATTTTATGATCCTTTGCTCCGGTCAAATTTATTCCTTTCTGACTGGAATTGATCTTGATTATATGGTTAATATGATAGTTTCAGAGAGCCTTGTACATATCATCACAATGAGTAATTAACATTGAACAAACATTCCGGCTGTGGATGACTGAAGCAGGTTGTAGCACAGCCAACGTGACTTTATGGATGTGGTGTCGCAGTCAGCAAAACAACAAACTGATTTGACTGATTTGATGTCAAAAGGTTTCTTTCTGCAGCTGGCTCTCTGAAACGAGCAATTAAAGCAAAACATTTGTTTGTTTTTGAAATTGAAGCATTATACAGAGAGGTTGCTCCAAAGAGGCGTCCGATTCAGTCATTTGAATAAATTAGTTTGTCTCTCCGTACAATCGTGAGGCTCCGTTAAGACTCTCGAATATCTGGACCAACTCGTGTGCCGAGTGGCCAAGTCTTGGACATTGAATCTACACGAGAACTGGACCGAGTGAGTGTGATGTCATCCATAAAAAACTGCTAACTCTCCGGCTTCAACCCCATTAAGTCAATCTAGTCTCCATTTTTTTTTATATATATATATATGGATACAAGGAGTCAGACAACATCAGTAAGCAGTGATTGATCCGAATCGTTTCTATGGCAACCACTCTCACCAAGTAGAAGTGAGCGTGTTGGAAGTCCACACCTCATCCTCTCGAAAGAAAGAACGGTTCCTCTTGAATGTGTCAAACAAATGTTAATGGACGTGGGAGGGGCATCACACAACATCGAGGCATCTGATTGGTTAGGTTTTAATTTCAATAAACCAAACCCCGTCCATCCATTCCCAAATTTGACTCAAATCAAGAATTGGTTGCAGTTCCTCAAACAACCACTGTAGGCGGGTTTCAGAGGAAAGCAATTCCTCCTTGACCCGTGTAAACACTCTGCAGTCTGGTCTACATTTAGGGTTTTTGATGGTAATAAATGTATTCTCTATTCATGACAACAACTGAGGTTTGATTCCTTAAAAATAAGTTGGATTCATTTCTTCGTAAAGCTTAAAGTTCTGCATTGTTAGGGGTGCGTCTTTTTGATTGTCAGGTGAATGGACCCAACAACCAACCAAACCCAAAGGAACTCTGGTGAGTCATCTCTTCCACTTCTGGCTTTATTTTCAGCATTTAAGATCCTATGGATAACATCTGTTTGGTGTAAATCGGTCTGCGATGACAACTTACGCCATAAATTTAGAATTAACAGAAAGAAAGGTGAGTTTTGTCAGCCTTTCTTGTTGCTTTAGATTTTATAGTTTTACACAAATAATTAGAAATAAAGGTTGATCAACAGGAAAACGTCTAACTATGATGGTCTACTTAAATCTGTATTCATTTATCTTAATTTAATTCTATTTCATTCATATTTCAGTTTTGTTAGCCCCCATTTTATGCTGTCTCAGTCACATTTCACACAATGAGTTCTAAATTATTTTTTGTAATTTAATTTAAAACATCAAGCAAAAAGTTTTGATCTTTACTGTGGGTGTAAATTCAGAAAATCCACAATTTGGATTTTTTTTGTACAACACTTCTACTTTGATGTCTACTGTAAATCCATTTTATTTTATTTTTTTACTGTCCATGTACAAGTGTCCCACTGATATATGTACCAACACAATAGTGACGGAATTAATAATAACATTATATATGAATTAAAAATTATATTAGTCCATCTAGTATTTATGTATTCATTTGAATTTCTAGTTTGTTTCTTTTTCTTCATCAGTCAGTAAAATGTTACTAAGCTAAATGTTGTATAAAAGGCCTGACAGTTTTACTTGTCATTGGGTTTTTGTGTTGTCATACAAAAAATAAACATTTTCTGTGCAAACTTAAAAAAATAAAAACACTTCTACATTTTTTCAAAAGCAGCAGCTATGGAAGGACAGAATGCTACAAAAGTTACACTTATATTTGATCTGATAACAAAAAGAGGATTAAAAGCTACAGAGAAACAACATAAGTCTTTTTTTTTTGACATCTTAATAAAACAAAAATCATTTTAACAGTTAGGAATGAGTTTGAAGACCAAAATGTTTCTAGGAGCCAAACAAACATGATCAGGAGTCTGCAACCCTGTTGCTCTTTTATTATTTTACTCTTTCAGCTTTAATGAAAAATGCTAACGATTGAATAAATAATAGATTAGCTGTGTACGTTTTGTCATTTATGCTTCGATTTTTAACATGTCAAAACATTTCAGCAAAAAAAGTTTGTGTCAGAAATTCTGCAGAAATTATCTTTAAATTTGTGTTTAATATTTATTTATTTATAGTTAATCAAATAAAATACTCTAAAGTGTTTTTATTCTGTAAATGCAGATGACCTAGATGCAGTTTAAAATGATTAAAATTTGGTTATATGTCACATTGAAAAGCTCAGTCTTGAGTTTTTTTCTTATATAAATACATTTTAGTACAACGTTGTTTATATAGTGAAGAGTAAAAATGATGACCAAAATCTTAATGATAAAAACTATCATGTTTGACTGTCTTGCAGTTTCAATTTACAGTAAGTGAAGCTGATGCAGCAGGAGGATCTTTTTTGACACAGGGTGGGTTTTATTTTGAAAGGAACTGCTGCTGTCAAAATAAAAGTAGTTACTGCTGTTATGTATTAACATATAGAGACTATTGTAATTTAATTATTTAAATATTTAAGTTACATTTACAAATCAATGTTTTTGGTCAGACCAAATGTCTCTTTTACTGTTAAAGGTTGCAGACCGCTGTGTTAAGCATTTTACCATCTCTAAGACAAAAACAACTTTCAACTGGTGGTTGAATTTTATGTTTGGAATAATATTAGTTTTTCATGATATTTCTCTGTTTTCTTTCAAAACTAAAATGTGTCTTAATCTCCTAAACTGCAAAAAAAAGAGAACTTCATGACAATAAAAACCAGATCCCGTCGAGGTGTTTTTGCAGCAGAGTAATGTCTCTTCAACAGGCTGCTTCTCTCCTCACAAACAGGCTGTTGCAGCCATGCAGCCTCGTGCTTGCTCAGGTGAGAGCGACCCTCTCACCTGAGCAAAGCCGCCTCTCGGTCACCAGAACGCATCACGGGATCAAGCAGCAGAACAAACTCAATCACGCCGCGCGCACGCGGCAGGAGGGAGGCAGTCACGCACGCACGCGTGGCCACACACGCACCGACACGCTCCCAGCAGATCGTCGTAAACAGAGAACACGCGCCGTGGAGGTCCGGGTCACGCAGGATCCCGCCTTACCGGTGCCAGGAGATCCGGAGCTGAGCGCGGACCGCCCCGAGAAGTTGCTGCCGCTCCTCCGCGCTACTTTGCGCTCCCGGGTTTCACGCGCGTCCCGCCGGCCTGGTGGGTCTGACATTCACAGCTTCGCTCCGCTGTCATCGCCTCAGTCAAGCCTGGACGTGGAAAGATTTCCCCCCCGTGGATGACACGCAAGGAGAATCAGCGTTTCACCTCCACTCAGGATCAGCTGGCAGGGAGACAGAGGAGGAGGAGGAGGAGGGAGAGGAGGGGTCTGCTGGGCGAAACATACTGCATTCTCTTTCTCCCTCCCTCCCTCTCGCTCTTTGATCGATGGTGTTTTGCTCAGCTCAGCCCCTCATCTCCAACACCCGCGCGTGTATGCGCATTTCTGTGCGTCCTGGAAGGTTTGGCGCGGTGTCACTGTGATGTCTGTGTTTCAGTCCGCTTTATAGAGAAGGTAGAGTCACCAGTAACACACAGGAGAGCCACGCAACCTGTGGCGAAGCTCTTCATTCTGCACAGAATTGGGCTCAAGTTTTTATTAGAGATCAGAAGCTTTAAGGCCACGAGGAAGATGTTCTTCCATCAAACTAAAGGAAAAAACATCCAGAACTTCCAGTCTGGTTTGTTTGGTCTGAGGTGAAATTTGTCTCATAAAAAGTCATTTCAGTTTAAATATTTATTCCATGAACACATCTTTCAGTTGAGGTAAATATTAGGCATATTGTTGAATGGTTAGTCCATTTCCTGATGCAGTCCCTCTTTGACATCATGTCAGGAAGTGGTGGTGGTGATGGACCCAAGATGCAGGAGACCAGTGGAAGAAAGTTAGAATATCTGATTAACTGAAAAAATGACTAAAAACCCACGGAGAACCAAGACAGAGCAGATGACCTGACGAAGATCAACTGAAAACTAGACACTTCAATAGGCTGAGGGCAATTAACAGAAAGAAGACGTATAGATCATGATGAACCTCCAGCTGGTGTGACTGAGGGACCTTTAAAACCAGAACATGACCAAAAACCCCTAACTGCTCACAAAAACTTAAATCAAAGTTCACAGTCTTGACAGTACCCCACCCCAAAAGGGCAGATCCCAGATGTCCAAAAAACAGAAAAAAACATATTGGAGGAGGAGACATGGACTAAAAATTAACAAAAAGGAGTCCAGGACACAGTTTAGGGGCTTGCAGCCCAAATGGATGTTCTTCTGTCTGATTTTTCCTCCTGATCCAAACAGTTCATGTTGAGATCTGAGGATTAAAGAATAAAAAAATTCTGGTCTATAATGGTTCTGAATAAATTGATCTGAGCTTCCAACAAGCTTAGAGTAAATCCATCCATCCATCTTCTTCCTCTCATCTGGGATTGGGTTGCTGGGGCAGCAGTCTAAGCAAAGAGTTTAACATAACAATCACAACTAAGCCAGAATACCCAGCATGCATTGGGGTGGTTTGCATTCAAGGAACTAGGATGAGGGTCATCCATGGATCTCGATCAGAAAAAGACAGTTTGTCCTCTTGTTGAACTTTTATTTATCCAGGTTGGTCAGAGTTTGAAGCTGACTCACCTCTCTGGGTGCGTTGAGTGCCCCAGGTATAGAAGTTTAGATCTTTTGGGGTCTTCTTCACGAGTGAGAGAAGACTGGAAGCGTGAAATCAACATGTTGATTGGATTGGTGTCTACGGTTATGCAGTCGATGTGCTGGTTGGTTTTGGTGAAGCGAGAGCTGAGTCAGAACATAAAGCTCTCTATTTACCGCTTGATCTTTTGTTCCGGTACTCACCAATGGTCATGAGCTCTGGGTCATGACCCAAAAGACGAGGTCCCGACTACAAGCAGCTGAAATGAGTTTCCTCCATAGGTAGGGTTGGGCACCGAAGTTTGGTTCCAAGTAGGAACCGTTATAATTTGCGCGGTTCTACCGAAACCGAAAGATGCGGCAGCAAACGGTGCCGGATTTCGGTTCCAAATTTCATTGAAGTTTCATTTGTCTGTGGACATGTCAATCACTTGTAGTACTCCCTTCTGATTTTTTACGATCCAGCCTATCTATTTACTTTCTTGTGTTCGTGTGCGGGCTCATATAAAACCGCCAACAGCGCAAGCGCGCGCATCTAAAATGCCGAAGCTAAAGCGCTCGAAGGTCTGGCTGTATTTTACAGCAAAAATGGAAAATTCAGCCACGTGCAACCGATGCAGCAACAAGTGGGGGAGTGTCACTTTGAGATGGTCGGCTTCCGCAACGTCGGTGGGCGGGACTTTCGCTGTGAATAGTGGAGTTTCCACAATTTTTAAACAACGCTGGAGCCCCATCCCAAAATGAAACAATGAATCGTTTCCTCCTTGTTGGGCTGCTAATAGCAGAAAGCTCGGCTCGGCTCCGCCCACCACCACAGCGGGTCGTCATCATCTGCTGCACTTTGCAGCCGTGTGATTGACATTTATCTTCCGCCTTATTTTATTATTTATTATTAAAACAACTGCAAATAAATGCCACATTCCTGATTTAATTTAATAAAATGTCAGGCTAAAATTTCAAGGACGTTTAAGTTTATTTAAGACAGAGTTTTATATTATGCTTTATATTACGTGCGCACAGCTGCACGGCAGGAGGGAGTCTGCGCTTGTTTGAAGCCGTTCTGCTTTGGATTTAGGAAGATAAAGGCATTATTTTTTATTACTGAAGTACCGCAATAAGCACCGAAAGGGAACCGAAACCGAAACCAGAGAACCACGGTAGCACCGGAACCGCATCAGATCCCATCAGTGCCCAATCCTATCCATAGGGTGGCTGGGCGCTCCCTTGGAGATACAATGATAACCTCGGTCACCAGGAGAAATCTCAGAGTAGAACTGCTGCTCCTCTGCTTTGAGAGGAGCCAGTGGAGGTGACTCGGGCATCTGGTCCGATTCCTCCTGGAGGAGGCATGTCCCACTGGGCGGAGGCCCCGGGGCAGTTTAAGGAGCAAGTTGTGTCCAGAAAATTTATTTTTAAAATTTTCCCCTCCAAGCGGAGGCTAACAAGTTCTACAACGCGAGGGTAAATCTGAGAAGTTCTTTTCTTCACGTGTGTGCGCTCTGAAGCACAGAAGTTTACATTTAAATTTAAGTAATGACTTTTTGTTGTAACATAACCTTTTCAACGTTTTAAAACCGCTGTTGTTATGTATGTTCAAGCGCCGGAGATTATGGTGATTATTGGTGACGTCATCGTATGAAAGTTACGACCAAAATATGAGACAGACTCTCAGTTTGGAGGATTAAATACAGAGGAAGGGAGAAGGCAAGAATTCAGATTGGGACATTGTCTTCCAAACCGAGAGATATGGAAGAATAGTGTCTTAAATTCAGATGTTACTATCAGTTGATGACATCATCAGTAGGTCAGCTTGCATTAGCGCGTAACTGCTAGCACTCGAAAAAAACATAACATCAGTTTTATAACTTTAAAAAGTCCTACTAAAACAAAAAGTAATTTCTTACATTTAAATGTAAACCTCTGAGCTTCAGACCGCACCCACCTACAGAAATGAGTTTCTCCACCCTTGCGGTGGCGGGATACACAGTCATAAGTCCCTACGGCTACACCTTCGAAACCAATTTGTGACACCCCTACAGGTTGAAATGCCCCTACAATTGGAGGGGTAGGGAGAAGCCGTAGAGGTGGGCGAAGAATACAAAGCGGATGACAATGACTAGAAAAAACAAACAGTAAATAAAGGCAGCAGGTGATGAGAGCGACTTGAATTAGGTGTGACTGACAGCAGGACTTGAAAACAGAACAAAAGCCAAGAAAACAACAGAAACACCAAACTGAAGGCACCATCCTCACAAAGTTAAGCTGCAGTAGCACTGAAGAGTCAAGCAGAAGAATGTACTTTACTGTCTCGTGCAGGTATTTATTTTTTTTTTTTCTGGGCACCGTGGTTCCTGTAGGTACGGCAAGCACCTACAGGTGCTTGCCGTACCTTTATGCAATAGGTTTTGATACTAATGCAATCTTGTGGTTTAATTCTTATCTTCATAGTAGATTTCAGTATGTTGTCTCTCATGGTGCTCAGTCAGATAAATGTGTCATTGGAAAAGGTGTGCCTCAAGGATCCACTCTTGGCCCTCTTTTGTTTTGTATCTTTGTTAATGATCTTTCACAAGTCATCTCACACTGCTCGATAAATATCTATGCTGATGATACTGTTATTTACAATTCTAACTCTGATCTCTCTCTGGTAAGAAATAATCTACAGCTTGATTTTAATTTGGTTCAAAATTGGCTTTTTAACAATCAATTACTTTTAAACAAGAAAAAATCATGTTATATACTTTTTGGTACACACCAGAAATTACTACACTCACCTGATCTTCGATTACAGTTTAGTGATGGGTCCATGATGTTGAGAGCAGACTCTATCAAATATCTTGGACTCTGGTTGGACCCGGAACTAAACTTTAAACCTCATATTGACTACATCATCAAAAGAACGTATGCCACTTTAGGTCCTCTTTTTCGGTCATCCAACTGCTTTACATTGGAAGTCAAAAAAAGAATAATTACTCAATTAGTTTTACCTATTATTGATTATGCTGATACAATTTATCAAAATACACATAGTTCATATCTTAAACCACTTAATGTTCTGTTCAACTCTCTTTGTAGATTTATTCTTAATTGTCCATATCGGACTCACCATTGTATTCTTTTTGAAAAACTCAACTGGTTACAGCCATCTAAGAGGCGTGAGCTACACTGGATTCAACTAATTTATAAGTGTATTTATTTGTATTGCCCCCAGTATCTCCAGCAATTCATAGTTCCAATTACTTCTTCATATTCACTGAGAAGCACTCACTGTCCCACTCTTTCTGTCCCAAGAATATGCAAAGAAGTTGGACGTAGAGCATTTCAGTACAAAGCTCCTTCTGATTGGAATAAGTTGCCTACATCCTTAAGATCTTTGATTTCGTTTAGACAATTCAGGTCAGCCTTGTTTACATTTCTCAAAACTCCATGTACATGTTTCTAGCTCTGTTTTCTGCTTCTTCGTAATTAATGTTACTCTACGACATGATGGTAACTTAAGCTAATGTGAATTATGTATTATATGATGGTAATCTATATTATTGTATTTATATACCATATAAAAAGCATTTGATTCTGCTGTTGTAACTATAACATCTTAGGGATGCCATGATATATGTTTATGTGTATGTATGTGTATATTTGTGTGTGTATGTATATATATATGTATATGTGTGTATATATATATATATTTTTTTTCTTTTTTTTATATATACTGATCTTTTATTTTTATTCTTTGATTTTATGATTTTGACATCCCTAGTGGTGTAATTCTCTGCGATACTGTTGTTTGTCATTCTTTCGCAGGACGGGAGGGGAGTGGAGAGGGAAGGAGCTTGTTTGTTTGTTTGTTGTTTTGTCTGTGTTGTTAGTTGTTATCTGGATGTATTCTAGTTTTTTCTTTCTGTATAATCTATGTATAATGTTTTGTTATTTGTTTTGGACCCCCTCGAAAATGAGATGGTACATCTCAAGGGGCATTCCATTAAATAAATACGAAATAAATACGAAATTCTGCTTATGGAGGATCTAAATGTAGAAAAAGTAGTCAGGTGGACAGAAACTCTAAACATTTAACACACAGACCGTAATACGACAGAAAACCAAAGGACTGAAGCTAAACAATAAACTGAAGAAGAGAAATTGAATCGTGGGATCAATTGAAAACCATAGATATAATTTTTTTGGGGGGGGACATGTGTCTCAATTATCAGACGAAAAAGAAAATTAAGAAAAGACAAATGTGCTCAGTTTGCTAATACGAGGATGTAAGGGAGCCGATTCCCGCCAGACACCACAGAGGTAAATTTCCCTCCGAAATCTAAGAGATTTACCAAACTAAGTCCACAACAGCCTGAAATCCGGCAGCTTGTCAAGCCACCTGTAGGGGAGATCTGACATGAAAACTGTTGTTTTTATGCAGGGTCTCCTCTCCTGCTGCTGAAATATGGACTCTCTGCCTCACGAGGCTCTTTCAGCTCTTTGATGTTTGCTGACACTGTTTATGGAAAACTCTTTTAAGATGCTGCTACAGAATTCAAATAAGGCTCAGGCAGATGGCTGCATCCTCCTGAGTCTAGAAAGCTTCTATAGGTTTGTTATGGTCAACAGCTCTGCAGAGGACACGGAACTTTGATCTTCAACAAAGCCTAAATCCTCTTTCTCATCAATTTGTTTGTATTTAGTAAATGTAGGAATATGCAAATATGTGCATTTTAGAGAGAATTTATTTAAAAAAATATATAATTATTCTGCTTGCTTATAGTTTACTCAGATGCGACTACACCTTAAAACTATGTCATGATGAAGAGTCCCTATCACCTAAAGGTATAGGTAGACGTGTTGTTTTCTACCAAGAACTGAACATTAGCTGTTTGGAATCATGTCTGACTAAATATAGACAATGTAAAATAAGTCAGAACTTTTCTATCTTGTTTTAATTCCCTTCACCAACACACACACACACATTCACACACTGCTTCACTATCTAACACCTGTAACCACCAGTTCAGTTCCAAAGACACGTTGACACAAGGTGGGAATCAAACTTGCCTTCTTCCGATCAGAGGTCAACTGCTCTAACGGCACCAATGCCGTTCGTTTCAAACCAGGAACCGGACTTAAAAAGCAGCTTAATCAGTCAGAGCTGTCCCACAGAGATCCAGAAGCAAAGCTCCAATCATGTGTCTGTTCTGGGTAGGATTTTTCTTCACAAAACATCAGCTTCCATCCAGGAAACTTTCAAAAACAAAAAGGAAAAATAAGAAGAGCAATAAGGAAAGTTTGCTTTCAGCCTCATCAATGTGGAGTTTGCAGTGGTTATACACAAAACTTTAATTTTTGTAAAGTTTGATGTGATCATAAAGCCTTTTTGTCTCTACAAGCAAGGAGGCAAAAAAGCAACATAAAAAAAAAAAAAAAAGACACTGCTACCTAATAACACAGTAGCAGTGACACTGGCTATTGCGATTCATTTTAACTACAATTTTATTATATTTTACTTATTTTTGTTTATATCATAATTTGTGGATGTTGATGCAATTGTGTTGTTTTCCCCCCAGACGAGCTGGAAAAAGAGGCCGGGGTGAGGAAAGTCTGGGCATCTTTGCTTAGACTGCACAGTACCCCTCCCTAAAAGGGCAGATCCCAGATGCCCAAAAAGAAAACACTTGGCAGGAGGGGACATGGAGGAACAAAACAGGGAAAAAAAATTCAGGGTTCCTGCAGCCAGACAGATGTGAGGGGTGTCAGAACCCCCTCCCCCGCAACAGGCACAATTAGGAGCAGTCCTTCCTCTGGGACAGACACTTGAAGAGAACCGGCCCCAGCGACTCACCACAGGAACACGAAGCTTGAAGAGGAGAGGATTCGGTGAGCGTGGCTTGACAGGACTTGATATGGCTGCAGGAAAACCCATGTGTTGTGGCATGGAAAGGAAACCACACCACTGCCCCAAAACTTCTCCTGCTGGGTCCATGGTGGACCTTATTCTGTCAGGAATTGGTGGCGGACCCAAAATGCAAGAGACCAGTAGTAATGACAGGAACCTAAACCTTTTAATGACTCAACCAAAACTTGACAAAAAGCATGGAGAAACACAAATGTTGACTGAACAGAACAGAATAGTGGCTCGTTTCAAGAAGCAGGTTTAAGAAATTTAGAGTTCAAACCTGAACTCAGAGCTTGCAAACTTTTCGGTTTCAGAACAGTTGAAAAGAGTTGATTCAGTCAATTTGGACTCAGAATCTGGTGCGAGCATCGCAACCATAAAACAATGGAGAAAAGACAGCACGATTCACCATGGCAACGGGAACAAACACCAGTAGGTCTTCATATTTTACAGTGACAGAAATTGATGTTTTCCTACAAGCACATGCCGAATACGAGCACATTTTCTGCAAGAATGTCATTTCGTCACTTGTTAAGTAAGGAATGGGTTTTGATCTGTCAATAATTGAATGACTAATCTCCGTGATTGCACGGAAACATAAATGACAAAAAACAAACTGAAGTCCACATTTTGACAGACTACCTCACGAAATCATTTCAACACCACTAAGCTCAACCAGAGTAAATGTTATGTGCTCCAGATGACAGTGAGACAATTAAGTACATGAGAACCCTGTAATTTTACAAGTTCTCTCACTTAAAAATCATGGAGGGGTCTGACATTTTCATATTATATGCATGTCCACTGTGAGAGACACAATGTAAAAAAAAAATCTGGAAATCACATCGTTTGCTTGTATGTTACTGCTGCAAATAAGTATTTGACATCTGAGGAAGTCAATATCAGTTTTTAGTAAAGTAGCTTTTGTTTACAATTACTCAGGTCAAGCGTTTCCTGTAGTTTTTCATCTGATTTGCACGCACTGCAAGAGAGATTTCGGTCCATTCCTCCATGCAGATCTTCTCTAGATCTGTCAGGTTTCTGGGCTGACGCTGAGAAACATGGATGGCTCGGAGCTCTTTCCAGCCTTGTGGAGGTCTTTGGTAGGGCTGTGGATCGTTGCTTAGGTGGCGATCCGATAAGATTCACGAATCAAGCTCAACGATTCACGAATTGAACCACGATTCTTACTTTTTAATATAATGTTTATTGCTATGAGAATATTTACTAGATGGAGGAGAATTGAAATTATTTGTATTAAATCACCAACATTTATACATTTATTCAGAACAGTAGATCAGAATCAAC
The DNA here is from genome assembly GCA_003999625.1 of Oryzias javanicus. Taxonomy (NCBI): domain Eukaryota; kingdom Metazoa; phylum Chordata; class Actinopteri; order Beloniformes; family Adrianichthyidae; genus Oryzias; species Oryzias javanicus. Next base: position 28,624,589 of record CM012443.1, read on the forward strand.
AAAACTGATTTAAAAAAAACCCCAAAAAGATTCAGATAGAAAGAAATTTTGTCATTTTAAACTTTTTTTTTGTCAGCCTTCTGGTTAAGTTCAGCAGAAACATAAACAACATAAAGAGGATAAAAATTACTGCCGTTTTGGATCATTTAACAACAAAACTTAAAAATGTTTCGAACATTTTTTTATCCTCAAAGTTCTTCAATATTTTTCGGTGTACAGCCCGTGTGAAAAAAGTATTTTTTTCTGCAGCAGAATCATCTGATTCACGTTGTTTTTTTTCCTCCTTTCAGCAGCTCGAGGCTGCGTTTCTTCAGAATAAGATGGAGTTTCGTTAATTGCTTCAACAGTTGAAGAGTTACCATAGCCAAAAGTATGTAAACACTGAGATAAAGCTCAGATGTTAAAGCTAATTCATTTTTTCAGAAGTTATGTCAGTGAACAGAACTTCAGTCTCAGTTTTTGAACGGAAAAATATGTCTCGCTAGTTTTACTTTGAAAATCGGAAGTTTCTCCGCAACTAAAAAGTGTTTACTTTCGGTTACTACCGCGGCTCTTTCGGCTTTGTTTTAGTTCGTAAACTTAAAATAATACATTAATCTGAATTCCAGAAGAAAAATACATCATTGACAGATAATATTCTGATCATAATTTACAACAATTTACTATATTTATAAAGATCGCAAATCAGCGATCTTGGACGTCGCGAGTATTTGTACTCAAATTTTCGGAAGCAGATCGCGAATACCCGAGCACCCGGATACTCGTTACAGCCCTAGTCTTTGGTGTCTTTGGACAACTCTTTGGTCTTGGTAATGTTGGAGCTTAACTGATATTATGGGATGGACGTATCTAACCGCCTCAAACAGATGCTTCTAATTTATGATAATAAGTGGAGTGGAGGTGGCCCGTTTAACCCTCTAACACCTGAAGTGTCGCCGGTGACGCTAAGACACAAAATCTTTAACTTTTCAACCGTCAACAAATTTCCAGCAGATCCTTCAGAATCTACTGGAATGACTTTGATTGTGTTAACAATAAAAAAAAAAAATCAAAGAACATAAACACTGGAGCTCCAGTGTTAAAGAGTTAAAGGCAGACTAACAAGCAATAGGGTCAGAATTCTACCTGAGCCAGGTGTTCAAATACTTATTAGTAATTACAAATAAATGATTTAAATATTCATACAATGTGATTTCCAGATTCTTTTAAATTGTCTCACATGGACATAAGGTGAGAACGTTAGACCCCTTCATCATCTCCACAAGGGAGAACTTGCTAAATCATATTGCAGGCAAATACTTATTCACCTCACTGTCTTTTTTTTGTTTTTTTTTTTTTAAGGAGAGTGCCTTATAGTGTGGAAAATACTGTTGTAATTTATCTTCCATGGAGGATCCTTGAACATCCATTTCCAACCTCGTTCAGCTGGGCCAAAGTCTTGAAAAGAAATGTTCTTTCCCTGAATCTTTGTTTTTTTTTTTTTTTTTTAGTCAGAGTTTCTAAGTCTCAGGTGATTTTGTTTGAATATACAGTTAACAAAAATCTTAAGCAGCCTTGAGGAGGTTTTTGTTAAGAATGTTTTTGGTCTCTGACTTGCTCCTGCATCAATAATTTATGTTTTTCTAACCAAATTATGGCTAAACTCTTTAAAAAAAACAAACACACTTTGTCAAGATGTTGAGATGAAAATTAGACATTTAAAAAATGTCAATTATTTTCATGGAACATTGCACTTAAGGCTTGACCTTTCTTTAAGTAGTGTGTGGGTGATGTGGCAGCCCGTCGTTTAGTTAAGTTTGTGTGATCTGTGGAACATAAAATCTCATAAGAATTGGATAATTGCTTGTGTTAAAAGGAAAAAAACACTAATAAAAAAAGTTAATAGAAAAAAAAAAAGAATTATTGGATAATTTGGCTCCAAGTTTTCTCCTCTGTTTGAGTTCTCCTGTTATAGGAGTATTTATGAACCAACATCTTCTACTGGTGTTCAACCAGCGGTGAATAAAACTGGTAAACTTTCCACGGTGAAACGCCGTCTCATTAAAAGAGATGGGATCCATCTTGCTCCAGATGAGGCAGCTGTCACTCTCGGATACCTGGGTGGTTCTACAAACCCCGAGCTCAGACCGAGAGGCAAAGCTGCAGTGAGGCGGCAGCAGCAGGTAGGCAGCCTCCTGCGCGCCTGCTGCCATCCGCTCCAATCACTCAAACGAAGCCAACACAAAAGAACTAGGTACAGGGTGGTGGTGGGGGGTGGGAGCACGCTAAATTTTCCTCTTTAGAATGTTAACATTCTGGAGAATGTGAGCCCAGGAGGAGAGGGTGTAAATCTGGAGCTTCAATTGTCACATCAACCTCATCATCACGTTTAAATCAATAAATAGTTGAGACAATTCTGCAGGTGTTAATGTCTGCGTATTTAGATTTTGTAGCCGATTCAGTCTTAACACATAAATGTACTTTCATAGGTGATTTTAATATTGATCTATATGTTGAAAATGAAAGCCATGTTTACCTCAATTCCCAAACTTCACTGACTTTTCTCAAAATGTAAACAGAACTGCTAGTTTCTTTCATGATTCTTTGGATTTTGATCTTGTGTTTTGTAATAACCCAGTTTCTTTTGATCAAACCCTTTGAGCAGGGGTGGGCAAACTTTTTGATTTGTGGGCCAGAAAGGGTTCTAAAATTTGGCATAAGGGCTGGACAAGGAGCAGATGGAAGGAGAGATTTGGTAATGAACCTCATAAACTAAAAATATAATATGGAATCTAGAGAAAAACATGCTTTAATTTGGATTAAAATTCACATATATTTATTTAAAACAGAAAATTTGGGAATTTTAATTTCTAAATTTTGATTTTTGTTCTCTTTTTGGTGATCCAATGGGTTGATGTCCTTCAGAGGAAAATGCGAACTCAAAGAAATCTGAAAAATCACCATCTGACTCAGAAATAACACACGAACACCAGAGAAACAACACCATTCATGAGAAGAAACCAGAAATACAATGAAAATAAAACAATAATTAGGATTTTTGATTCTATGTATTTTAATTTGGCGGGCCAGATTAAGTAGCTTAGGGGGCCACAGTTTGCCCACCCCTGCCTTTGAGTCTTATTTCTCTGACTATTAAAGTTCTGACGGAGAAGCTCACCATACATCGTCAGAAGGGGAAAAAAATATATGAACATACTTTCTTAGTTTCTTTTAATGCTGTGTGCCATCCATTTGTTTTACAGGTTCACTCTACTGATGATCTTATCCTTGTATAACCACTAAGGATGTCCTGATCATATCACATGTAGGGCTGTGGATCGTTGCGTAGGTGGCGATCCGATACGATTCACGAATCGAACCACGATTCTTACTGTTTAATATAATGTTTATTGCTATGTGTATATTTACTAGATGGAGGAAAATTGAAATTATTTGTATTAAATCACCAACATTTATACATTTATTTAGAACAGTAGATCAAAATCAACAAAACGGATTTAAAAAAAATCCAAAAAGATTCAGATAGAAAGAAATTTTGTTTTCCATTTTCAACTTTTTTTGTCAACCTTCTGGTTAAGTTCAGCAGAAACATAAACAACATAAAAAGGATAAAAATCACTAGTGTGTTGGATCATTTAACAACAAAACTTTTTTTTAACAGTTTTTTAATCCTCAAAGTTTTAAATATTTTTCGATGTACAGCCCGTGTGAAAAAAGTATTTTTTTTCCGCAGCAGAATCACGTTGATTACATCCGCCTTTCAGCAGCGCGAGGCTGCGTTTCTTCAGAATAAGAGTTTTGTTAATTGCATCGACTGTTGACGAGTTATCATAACCAAAAAAATGTAAACACTGGAGCTTAAGCTCCGATGCTAAAGCTAATTTAGTTATGTCAGTGAACAGAACTTCAGTCTCAGTTTTTGAACAGAAAAAACTCTCGCTAGTTTTACTTTGAAAACTGGAAGCTTCACCGTCACGAAGATGTTTGTTTACTCTTTCGGCTTTGTTTTAGTTCGTAAACTTAAAATCCTACATTAATCTGCATTCCAGAGGAAAAATATATCGTTCCCAGATACAATTTTTTACTCAAATTTACCATATTTATAAAGATCGCAAATCAGCGATCTTGGACGTCGCGAATATTCGTACTCGAATTTTCGAGCACTAGGATACTCGTTACTAATAGGCCCACTCTACTTGAAGTCTGTATATCATGAGTTCGAGAAGGAGGAGCACAACAACAGTTTGTTAAAGTTAGCGAAGCATTCACAGATTTTAACTTTAGGGTTCAATTACTCCTAATAAACATTTAAAACTGACACAGAGGCGGAGTTCTTCACTTGCTCCTCCAATTGTAGGGGTACTTGGAGGGGTAGGGGTCTCTGAAATATTGAAGTGGTAGCAGACAGTTCATTATCTCCCAGCTGTGAGGACAGAGGAGAAACTCATTTCTACACGTGGGTGTGTTCTGAAGCACAAATGTTTAGTTTTTAAAATGATTAAACCAATGATTTTATGTATTTCCAAGCGCTAGCAGCTAGGCGCTAGCAGAGATGACAGGCGACTATTGATGATGTCATTGAGGGGTAGCGCCATCCGAATAACAAGACACTATTTTTCCATAACTCTCTGTTTGGAGAGCTGAATGTAAGGACAGGAAGAAGCCATGGAGATAGGAAAAAAACTCAGAATTGGCCCAAGTGTCCCTATTGGGTTGTCTTAACGCAAAGAATTGATCTATAAAGGCATTTCAAAATAAAAGATCATTTTTAGCTGTTTTTGTTTCTTTTTCAATGACGACAGCACTCTCACTGTATTTAACCCCTCTTGTTTATTTCTCTTTGACAGAGCCTTTAGATTAGCAGACCAAACTGCTAGAATATCGTGGTTCACTCATGTTGATGTTAAACCGGATGTAATTTTAAAACGTGATCATAAAATCTGATTAAAATATGAAAACAGTTATTCCATAGATCGTGAGGTTAAACGATCATGTCATCCAACTATGTTTTAAACCAGTCAGTTAAACTTTATGTCAACCATCTTGAAGGGAAATGGTGGGTTATCCTATTATGTCTCAAGATATACTCATGATTTAGCTTTTTTCAGAAATTATCTGTGAAAACACTAAAAAAATAATATAAAAACTCTTGTTGTGACTCATATGGTTTCTGAGGCTTAAAACAAGCTACAGTGACCCGTCTTAACCTGGTTGTCCACTCACCACAAATGAGGAGACAGCTTTAATCTTTTTAAATGTGATCCTATCACACAAAAGGAAACGTATAAGTAAACACAAAGTTGATCTTTTCCATTAATTAACTACAACATATTACAATACATAGTTTTTAAAAAAAAAAGTATTTCACAAAAAATATTTGCTTTAATTAGGATTTGTTTTAACAACTGTTGGACTCTTAATATAATTTATGATAACCAACTTGATTTCTAGTCAATATTGGTTTATTTTAAACAATGTGATTGGAAATCTTGATCCAAAACTTCAACCAGTGGGACTCAGAGATAAATACCTGGTACCGAACAGAGCAGGTGAAGTTTTCCAAATATGTGGACACATTTAATTCCACACATCCATTCATGTTTTAGTTTCATAAAGTTCAGCCCACTGTTGTTTTTCCACATTAAAACATTCCAAACAGAACATTATTAGAACATTCTGCCTCTCTGTACGTTCACGTCTTTGCTAAATTCAACGTGTTTCCACACATTGGACTGTAATGTTTGACACATATTTTCCAAGATCGATAGTCAAAATATCTAATTTTTAAACATTTTTTAACTGTTTACGTCAATTTAATCCAATTAACAACCTGTGTAAAATAAATTAATCTGGTTGGATTGTACAGAAATAAATTGATCAAATAATCAGTTAATCCAATCACCTATACATTCATGCTCTAACATAACATAACAGATTCATATAAGCTGTAATAACATTGTGTTAACATCATATTGACACTGTAATGGGGCTCCAGCAGAAATTGAATCAAGATTTGAGCAAATAACCTGTATAAATAATAATCAACAATGTGATTGATTCTTAGAGCTTCACTTTCCACTAAACAAATATCCATCCAGGATGGTTCCATCCCTTTTTTCAAAATTCACTAATAAATCCACCCATGTACACCACTATCTTTAATTCTTTCTGGAGTCTGCAGTCTTCATCTGAAGTCTAGCGCTGTTCAGATACCTATAATACCAAAGTAGATGCAGAAACCACAGGGAGGCGGACAGAAAGTAAATAGAACGGCTAAACTAATGAAACATAAAACCAAAGACGAAAAAAAGGAAGTGCACTGATTGAACCCCGAGGAGTTACGAAGGAAGATAAAGCAGCCGCGGAAATTACAAACCAAAACCAGATGTGGTTAATTACTGAAGCTTGATTTAAAAAAATCCACTGGAAGAGCAGAAATAATTAAAACAAAAACACAAGAGGAAAAATAAAGTTTAAGCTGATACGTTTTTTTTTATTCTGTTTTATTTTGCTTAGTTTCTTAGGACAGTTATAAATTAGTCCAGTAACCTTTAATTTAAATACACAGGAAGTAGACTTTTTTTTTTCTTTTTTTTCCACAAGTATGTTTCTTAGTATTGAACAATTATAAATCATCTCTGGAGAGACATTTCTTTTTTTTGTTTGTTATCATATTTTTTATTAGGAATGGACATCAGACATGTAAGGCAACAAAAACTCCTTTTGACAAAGTTGTACAATTTAACCAAAATTCCATTTGTTTTTGTTTAAGTTCGACATACATTAATAAATCTTGTATTGTCCAGGTGATACTGGGAAAAAGGAAAAAGAGAAAGAGAGTGATAATAATAATAATAAAAAATAAAATAATAATAATAATAATAATAATAATGATATATAGAGCTCTTGCAAAAAAAAAAAAAAAAAAGAGGGGAAACATAGATTAATGACATACGTCAATTAGAGATATATACTCGTATGAATCCCTATATATATTACCAAAAAGCATATTAACTGATATGGACGCAAGTCTGTGGTCTGTGTCTAAATGTAATAATATACATGTCTACAAATGGCAAACAAAACTTATGGTATAGCCATTTCCAGATGCAAGTGGGGCCAGTGTTACAATTATGGAGAGACATTCCTAAAGATTGACCACATAACATAACGTTTTGTGAAGCCGCAGCTTTGGGACTTCCCTGATCTCTTTCCCCTTTGATGCTATTAACAAAAGCTGACAGAACATCTGCTCTTACGGAGGTGCGCTTAGCTGATAATGAACAACTCATTAGTTACATTTGATTAGTTGCACCTCACTTCCAATTTCATTAAAGCTCCACTCGACAGAAGCAGTCAGATCATACTTCATTTCTTTTAGTTATTTTTTATTATTTCTTAATATTCCACTGCTGTGATTAAAGACGGGGCAGGGCGTGACCATTGAGAAAATCAATAAAGACTCTGGAATCTTTGTGATTCCATCCATAGAACAACCAAAATAGACACCCATGAAGCTGACCATAACAACCACTGCATGTTAGAAAATTGCATGATTTTTTTTTTTTTTTCTTGAAAGACAAACCTGAAATAAACATAAAATACAAAATAATATGAGATCTCAGTTCCATTCAAATTTAAAAGCATCAGAAGAGCTTACATGACATTTTAAAAAGTTACTTTCTGCGACTTCACTTTGACAAAAAAAAAAAAAAGTTTCATTTTTGTAACTAAAATCCCCGTTTTAATTTAATGCTGTTTGAAGGAAGATTGCGAGCGACTAAGAAGAATACCGCCATGAAGATGAAAACTGAAACGCTAGCTTAGCACTACATTGGTGCTTTCTAATAGTATCACTTTCTGCCAATCAGCAGGCGGCTACAGTGACTCCGCCCCCAACCGTTCTAGTTTTCTACGGACCTACAATAAAAGGGGGCCCTCAAGAGGTACAAGTCAGAACTGTTTAATAGGTCCAGTTTTCAATGGAAATGCTCAAAATACCAGATCGAAGTGAGCCGTACCGGACCGGACCGTACCGGACTGCTCAGTGGAATCGAGGCTAAACGGACCCTGAGTGTCCAAACCTAAATCTATGTGTAGTTTTTGGTAATTATGCTCATTTTCAATTTGGTGAAAATAAATATTTAAAATAATATTTATTTAAAATAAATGGTTGATTGAAAAAATCAACTCAAAAGTTTTCATGAATGAAAAATAAAATTATTAAAAAATATAGTTTGACTTTTTAAAACCATAGGTCCAATCCAATATTTTCCCTTCTCCCTACAGTTAGCCCGCCAAACTTAGAGTTCGGGAAAAATACTGTCTCCAAATTCGGATGTCACTTCCTCTTGATGACGTCACCTGTCAGCTACCTTCAAGCTTCAAGCGCACGAATAGACATAACAGCAGTTTTATAACTATAAAAAGGTCATGCTATGAGAAAAAATCATTACTTACATTTAAATGTAAACTTCTGAGGTTCAGAGCGCGTAAAGAAAAGCGGATCCTGTATCCCTCCACTTGGAGAGTTGTTTTTCGGACAACCCAGCAGTAAAAATGACCCTAAAAATGAAGGGAAAAATTTGGATTCAATGAAAATTGTTTCCTTTTCCCATCTGCCTATGTTTGGAGGAACTGGAAACTTCCTGATTTGCGTAAATTTTGGGAATGTCAGAATGCTTGTGATAAATAGATCAGTCCACGATTAATCACATACAATTATACATGTCATATGCGATACGAATCTGCAATCAATAAATTATTTCACTCAAAAGTCAAAATTTTCTTATTCACTCACATCTTCAATCAGAAGTACAATAGAGTCTAATCATGCAGAATGTGACCCTCTCAAAGACTGGAATTAGATTGAAACGCTCTAAACTGTGCTCTGCTGCCGTACAGTCTCTGGGCTGAAAGCCTGCAGCTTTGTCCCGACTTTGTAATGTTATTAAAGATGGAGAAGCATCAGTTCCAAAAAATAATTTGGAAGACTATTAAAACTTAAAAGCTCAGAGGCCTTAAGAGTCCAATCCTCTCATACTTAATAGGATGAGATTTAAAGCTCAGTTTTCCATGTTAAATACTTGTGTTGGACGATGAGCTGATAAAGCTGTTTGGATCTGCGCACCACATTTTGGCAACACGTTTGATCATAAACTCCTAAAAGCCTCTTAAAGGAATAGACAACACTACATATTCTACTAATGCAAATGCACTTGGGCTCCAAAAATTACTTCATCTAATTTGCCCCCGAGATTTGGTTAAATCAATGTCACTCCCATTTGTTTGACAAGAAAAAGACAGGCATTCTAATCTAATTGAATGCACTTGAGATAATAGATGTGAAAATGCTCGTCTCATCTGTTGTGCAGGTAGAGCATCCAAGAGAAGAGAGACAGGAGACAGCCGGATGGAGAACTAAAATGAGGGAATTAATGATGAGACACAAAGCAGCTGGGCCAATCAGATGGTATATATGCTTTTTATTAGCTACACGGTCTTTGAGGAATTGAAAACTGTTATATTTCTGGGTTTGGATCAAGTTGAGAGATGTTTTCAACTCCCTTTCAGCGTTTTTTGTGCTGTTAAAATGTTATAAATTATTCTAATCTTGTTGCACAAATTAAACAAATTCCAACATTTGGACGGCTGCAGCACATTTTGTGTAACTCAGTGTTTTAGTTTACAATATGTGAGTAAATAATTGTATTATCATATTGTAATTTGAATATCTTTAGAAAGATAAATTCATGATCTTTACTTATTATCTTTGTTGTTGTCTTTCTTAATTGCAGGGTTTGTTTGAAAAATGTGTAAGGTACTCGAGCAGAGGTAAAGTGACGCTTCTCTTTGAACCAAAAGTGCATTCTGTGTATAACTCAATATATTTTCTTATTCCTTCCAACAGAGTTGTTTGCTCTAAGGCAGGGATCAGCAACCTTTAATAGTAAAAGAGCCATTTGGGTTCGTTTTCAACTAGACGGAGCCACATAGATTTACATTGGCCTTTAAGAAATTTGGATTTACGTTTTTTTTTTTTTTTTTTTTAATAAATATGAATTATGTCAATTTTTTGGGCATGAACAAAAGCAAAAATATAAAAAGAATGAGATTTCTTTTCTTCCATTTTTTCCTTTTATCTTAGTAGACGCCAAATTAGCCAAAAAGTCAGCTTGTTGCTTAATTACTAGCTAATCTCAAAATTGCCTAAAATTCCTCGTAAACTAAATTAGTCAAAAATATTAGACTGTTGCTAAAATAGAAGCTTAACTCTAAATTAACCTAAAAATCATGCTAAATTTTGTTATTTTATCATTTTATTAATTTTATTATGCTAATAAAATTAGCATAAAAAACTCAGTAGAAGCCAAATTTGCCAAAAAATAAAAATAAAAAATAGCTAGCTCATTGATTAAATACTAGCTGAACTACAAAGTAGCCTGAAGTTCCTCAGTAAACAATCAAAAACATTGACATGTGGCTAAAATGGAAGCTAAGCTCTAAATTAGCATAAAAAACCCAGCAGATAACAAATTAGGCCAAAACATTAGCATGTTGCTAAAATGTTAGGTAAACTCCAAATAAAATAAAAAAAAAATACTATAAAGATCTTTACTTATTATCTTTTTTGTTGTCTTTTTTTTTTTTTAATAAATAGGAATTATGTCAATTTTTTGGGCTGAACTTAAAAAAAAAATGAGATTTTTTATTTACCATTTTTTTCTTTTAGTCTTAGTAGAGAGAAAGCGCCAAATTAGCCAAAAAGTCAGCTTGTTGCTTGATTACTAGCTAATCCCAAAATTGCCTAAAATTCCTCGTAAACTAAATTAGTCAGAAATATTAGACTGTTGCTAAAATAGAAGTTTAGCTCTAAATTAACCTAAAAATCATGCATAATTTATAATCAATTTTATTAATTTTAATTATGCTAATAAAATTAAGCTAATAAAAAAACTCAGTAAAGCCAAATTCGCCAAAAAATAAAAATAAAAAATAGCTAGCTTATTGATTAAATACTAGCTGAACTACAAAGTATCCTGAAGTTCCTCAGTAAACAATCAAAAACATGAACCTGTTGCTAAAATGGAAGCTAAGCTCTAAATTAGCATAAAAACCCAGCAGATAACAAATTAGGCCAAAACATTAACATGTTGCTAAAATATTAGGTAAACTCCAAAAAAAAAAAAAATTATTATCTTTTTTGTTGTCTTTCTTAATTGCAGGGTTTGTTTGAAAAATGCAATGATTTGAAATAACAATTTAAGGATCCTGATCATGAGATTTTATCATGAATTTATCAATGTCTTATCATTATATTATTGTTTTATCACACTTGTATTATTGCAGAAATAAAGACAAGCAAAACAAGTATTCATGTAGATTTGCACACACACACAGACACACAAAAGCAACACTCATAAAGACACATGCTGCTCTCTAAAGTGCTGCAGTGAAGTGTGATCGACTCTTTGCAGGAGTTCACTGTTCATTCTATGTGTCGGGTATGTGAGGAGATGGTGTGATAGATTTCACGGCTCTTTCGCTGTTTCCCACAATCCCTTGCGTTGTTTTCAACACCTGCTCCAAGTTTTTCCTGTCTTGTGTGGTGCGGCTCACACAGGACGCTAACGTTGTTGTAAATTTACACTTTCAGGTCATGGTATACAGGAAAAAGAATCAAACCAAAGCTTCTAGCTGCACCACTGAGAATACTGTTTACAATAGTTTCTGTTTGTAGCATGGCTAGCTTTCAGTCAGTGGTTTAATGCATTTACAAGCTCTTCAAAACTGCTTTTAAAAATGTCTTTGTTTCTTTAAATTGTATTAAAAACAATAAATGACAGCATAACACACATCTAGAAAACTAAAAAAAACATATATTAAAGTATTCTGTTACTGACAGGAGCAGGAAGACTCGAAATCCAAAAGATTCAAAGGTTTACAAAAAACACTTTGACATAAAACACAGAAAAAGCCCTTTTTAAAGGGTAACCAAACAGGGAAGTTGGAGGCTGACTCCACCCACAGCCAAAATGTGAAAATCCAGTCAGAGGGGTGGTGCCAGGAGGCAGGACTGTTATTACTGGAGCTGCAGATCATGACGTCAGACTTCTAAAACTTAGTCACAAAATTCAACTGTAACACCTCAAGCCAACCTGTAGGGGGCAGCACACAGACAGTTTTTGACTAAATTTTCAAGAATTTATGGGAATTTATCAAAAAAATTGGCAATGACCAACAGACAGCCCCATTTATAGAGATCAACAGCCAAAAAAAAAGTTGATTTACGTTTTGGTTAACCGTCAATTAACAAAGCCAGATTATACATATGCATATGTGACCAGGGCCTACAAGGGAAGTCACGGCACAAAAGAAAACTCCAAAAATCACAACAAGAGGAGAAAACTATAACATAGTTGGCATTCACCAAAACTGCAGGTTTGCCCACGTAACCTTTGTGCCATCCTAGGCATGTTTACATTAAAAGCGGGGTCATCTGGACCCCACAAAATAATGAGGCATCCACGTGTCTTCAGTTTATTTTCAAGTTTTCCAACTTCACTGAGCACCTCCCACCACTGCCTCTGTAGTTTGTGGCTTGACCAAAAGCAGAACACTCACCTTCTTCCCTTTCATGTGTAAGTGTAACCAGCTCAACCTTGGTGCTGGCTGGTTCAAGACGATCTCTGCGTTGTGTTTGGTTGTTTTAGAAGACAGGACAGCCGACTTGTCTTTGATTCTGGGTTTATTTTTCTGTACACGAAAAATGGCGATGGTCAGACACGGCTGACAAGGCTCCCGCCCGCATTACACATGCAGCACGCTACAAAAAGTAAGTTCCTTTTACATGCCTGTATTACCCAACTTAAAGTACATTAAGGCAGCAAAAATACAATTAAATTACATAAAACAAAATGATATTTCACAAGACATGGATTACAAATGAAAATACATAAATAATACAGAGTGCTGCAAAGTGCGACCTACCTCGGGGGTGTCTGTGTCACAACTAATAAAGTTTTGTTGCTGCACAACTAATACAGACGCACACCTATAGGGGGTGCCAGAGAGACCATAAAAAAATAATAAAATAAATCCTGTTGCAAGTGGATTCACATTTAGACTGTTACATAAGGTACTCGAGAAGAGTTAAAGTGATGCTTCTCTTTGAACCAAAAGTGCATTCTGTGTAAAACTCAACATATTTTCTTTTTCCTTCCAACAGAGTTGTTTTGCTCTAAGGCAGGGATCAGCAACCTTTAATAGTAAAAGAGCCATTTGGGTTCGTTTTCAACTGATCAAAACCTAGACGGAGCCACACAAATTTACATTGGCCTTTAAGAAATTTGGATTTACGTTTTGTTTTTGTTTTTTTTAATAAATATGAATTATGTCTATTTTTTGGGCATGAACAAATGCAAAAATATAAAAAGAATGAGATTTTTTTTTCTTCCATTTTTTCCTTTTAGTGAGCTTGTTGCTTAATTACTAGCAAATCTCAAAATTGCCTAAAATTCCTCGTAAACTAAATTAGTCAAAAATGTTAGTCTGTTGCTAAAATAGAAGCTTAGCTCTAAATTAACCTAAAAATCATGCTAATTTTATTATTTGATCATTTTATTAATTTTATTATGCTAATAAAATTAGCATAAAAAACTCAGTAGAAGCCAAATTCACCCAAAAATAAAAATAAAAATAGCTATCTCATTGATTAAATACTAGCTGAACTACAAAGTATCCTGAAGTTCCTCAGTAAACAATCAAAAACATGAATCTGTTGCTAAAATGGAAGCTAAGCTCTAAATTAGCCTAAAAAACCCAGCAGATAACAAATTAGGAAAAAACATTAACATGTTGCTAAAATATTAGGTAAACTCCAAATTAAAAAAAAAAAAATACTATAAAGATTAAAACACATTTCATGAATATATTTAAAGGCTTGTTGCTAATCTACTTAAAATGTTGAAATTTAAAGAATTTCAAATTCATTTCCTTTGGTAATTGTAAGACAAACAGTGTCACAATAGTGTGAAAGCATTCACACAATAAATGGTAATTAAGATTACTATTATTTTATCTTTCTTCAGCCCAAAGAGCCACCATGGAGAGTTAAAGGAGCCACATGTGGCTCTGGAGCCGCAGGTTGCAGACTTCTGGTCTAAGGAGTCATCAGATTCTTTAGGGTGCGATATGCTGGCTTTTGGTCTCTTTCCTGTTGATGTAAATATCAACATTTTAAACATTTTTAAGGAATGCATATTTTGTTCAGATTTCAGTCATTGACTATTTTTATTATTTTCTTGTTCAGTCTGTTCTTTCCTTTTCTGTCAGAAGAACCACTTGATTGTTCATTAGGTTTTCTCAGGCCATCATCAGGGCAGGAGGATTAGCCTTTTAATTGGACCAGTCTTTGAAATGCAAAATCTTTTGATGTTTCTTTCATAAAAATGTCAAAAAAGATTTTATTTAAAAAAATGTTGTTTAGAATGTAAAGTTGTCATCACTTTCTGACACTGAGCCACCCCATGCTGCCTATACGTTTGGTGTGCAAAAAGTACCAATCTTCACCTCAAATTCTTGCCTTGACACCAATTTATAGAATTAGTCAATGTAAGGACTAATGGGAAGTGAACTGCTTTTGAACTTTTCCCAGTGTGCTGCCTAATTTTGCGTGTAAAGTAAGAGCATTAATGGCTTTCAGATTGGAACACCTCAATTAAATACTTTAATTCCAGTTACCCGCAAGCCTGAATATAACAGACATGAAATCACCAAAAACAGAAAAGTACTTTTCAAAATGATACCTTACATTTGGCATCTGTTTGCTGTTAGACTCTTACTTTGCTCCACTCATGGAGAAAGAAAACTGCCTGGAAAAGCAGATTTTTTTTCAGTTACTTGTGGTGTTGCTTTTTTCAGCTGAATTTTTGGAATGTTTACTTCAAATTTCAACATTACAGTCTACAATTTTCATTAAATAAATAAGAGTTGGAATTAATAAGTTGCTTCTTAAATTTAGAGTTTGTTCTGTATTTTTTTTTTTCAAAGGGATGAGCACACTTTCTTACTTACGGGCCACAAAGGGTTCTAAAATTTGACAGACCAGGAGTAGATATGTGGCGTGCTTTGGTGAAAGAAGAACTAACACGGGATCTGGACAAAAACATGCTTTAATCTTGATTGAAAATAACTTTAAAACTCAACACTTTGGAGTTCTGATTTTTAAAACTGTGGGTTTTCTTCTCATACACGATATTGGGCACATAAAATGAAAGCGTTTCTGCTGATCACCACCAGCTCTGTGGAGAAATTGGGTGTTGACATTTGACTGGGGGCGGAGCTGGCTTTGCAAACATTTCCTGGAGGCGGCTGATATCACTTTTCACAATTTCATTTTATAGAACGACTGAGGCAGAAAAAACTGGAAGTTGTGGCTGTTTTCCTTAATGTTGTAATAAAGTTGTGACGGTTTTCTATAATAATTTTTTATCTAATATTATTTGACAATTTGCTGCAAAAAGTGAAACATTGGGTTAAATGAAAAAGCTATCTAATTTGTTACATTTAAAATAATTAGTTTTTATCAATTTGAAATTGTACGTTAATGGTTTACTTGCTTCAATTTTTTTTATTTAATAAAACTAATATTTTTAAATATTTCAAATTACAGAGCTTTTATTAATGAATCCAATGTTTCACTCTTTACAGTGTAGTTGTTTCTGCCTCCAGTTTATTAATATGAAATTTTATGTAACCTCACAAAAAATAAATAAATAAAAAATATAATACATTATTTTAAAGCAGTGATTTAAAAACTTGTTTACATCTCTTATAGTGGGTTAGAAGGGGCTGGTGCTCACAGGTTTTTAGAGGATTACTTAGAAATACGTGAACAGATCAAAATACCACTTCAGGGATCTTTATAGAAAGGTATAATCAATATAATGCACTTAAAAGCTCAAAAAGTTGATTTTACTTACTTTTAAATTATCTAAACATTGTTTTTTTACAATTTTCACTTGACAGTAAGAGAGTCCTCTGATTTATGAACAGCGTTTCATTTATAAAAACACCTACAAATCAACTTGTACTTTCAATCTAAGAGACATTTTCACTTGAAGTTTGTCACATTTTATTCAGACATTAATTATATTTGGCATTTGAAAATGTAAGGCACAGAATCTGAAGATACAGCGTGAATGAAAGGCGGCTCTAATGATTCTCAGGGTGAGGCACGGCCTGCCAGAGCCATTTTAAATGAGTTTCTTTCAGTAAGTCATTGTTTTTTTTCTGACCTTAGCTGATCTCATCAGCCAAATTGGTGGTAATGAGCCGTTCTGTGTGAGGACGGTGTGCCTGGTTGCGTAAGTGTTCACTGTGTTTAGTCAGTTTCCTTCGCATGTTTTGATCCAACACTTGGTTGAGTGGCAATTCCCTCCCAGGGTTTTCAGGCTTTCTTTTTAAGACCAAGTCTATCAAAAAAATTGTGATGGAATCCTTGTGGAGCCATTTACAGTTCAGATATAACTTCTTTTGATAGATTAGGATCCACACTCTGCTACACTGTAAGTGTAAGGTAGGCCTGGGCGATACTGAGTATTTGGGTATCAATCTGATACTAGTCAATGTCACCAATATCGATAACAATATCGATATTTTTCAATATGAACTCAAAAATCTCAATAGTTTTTAATCACTGAAAATATTTTTTGTAAGTTTCCCGTTTTTTTAATTATTAGATAAACATAACGAACAGAACTATTAAAATATTTTTAATTAAATTGAGTTTAATATAGTTTAATATAAATATAGTTTAATAATGCTGGGTCCTTGTTGCTGATACAGAAAAGTTTCATATAAGAGTAGAAATATCGATATATCTCGGGCTGTTCAATCAATACCAATATCGATTAGAGATCAATACTATCGATATTTTGGATCAAGGTAGGGTTAATTTGACTCACCTCATGAAGTTAATGGAGGCTGAGACATAAAACAGCAACATCTTTGTCAACAGTTTGAATATTTAAAGATGAGATATTGTAACCTAAAATGATGAAAATGGTTTTAAAAACACAGAATGATGAGGCAAAATATATTTTTGGTATTAGAAATTAATATTTTAAGACCGTTATTGGCTGAAAAGAAAGATTTCCTTGTGAGAAAAAACTGAAATGGTTAGGTACCTCACTTTTAGATGGATAGACAATATTATCTGCTTTGCAGGACGAGGATTTGCAAAGAAAGATTTGACAATACATGTGTACCTAGATGTGTTCTTTTGTATATCCATCCATTTTCTAAATTTGCTCTTTTCCTATTTGGGGTTACAGGGTTGTTAGAGTCTTACCTAACAAAGGTGGGGTACACCCTGGACATTTTGCCAGTGCACTGAAAGGCAACACAGACCAGGGTCTGCAATCTTTAACACTAAAAAAGCCATTTCGTTTTGTTTCTTGCAGACCAGAAGTCACCAAGTCTCACTTTATTGTTAAAAAATCAACAATATCTATGATTTTTTTGTCAATTAAACATTGATTTATACACGTAACTTAAATATTACAAGAATTAAATTACAACAGTGTCTATATGTGTGCATACAACAGTTGTAACTTATTTTACTTTACAGCACAACAATCTATATCCTTTCAAAATAAAATGCACTCTCTGTTAAAAAAGGTCTTCCTGCTGCAGCAGCTTTACTTAAATAAAAAAATGCAACTCAGTCAATCATGATGTTTTTCATCATTAGGAATTTGGTGTGTCACCATCATTAATTAGTATAAACTTAGGTTTTTCTTGTCATACTTGAAGATGTGAGGCACATAACTCCAACTGATAAATATCATTTTTTGCTTCCTAGAGCTTCAGTTTTACTTCTAATACATGTGGTCAGACGCTGTATCATGAATTTAAAAGGCCTGTACCATGATATTATTTAACCTTTCAGAGTAAAATATATCCATATATATGATAATATGTTACCTTTGGCACACTAAAGAATGAATTATTTATGAAATATGAGTTATTTTTGTGAGCACTTTTTCTATCCGAAAGAAAGACGATTTGATCTCTGAGGCTCCGCCCTTGACTGCTTGTGGGTGCCGCCCATTTCAAGACATTATCCATAAGTCAGTCTGAACTGTGTGTCTACGTTTTGCCCACAAACACAAACAACATCCAAACTTTTGCAAAGATTGGTGTGCATGTGAAATGAAAGCGTTTTGTCGATTGCTGGCTCAGTGGAGAAAGTGTGTTAGGGAAGACCCTTCCTGGAAGGGGCTGTTCCTCCTCATCAGGTCATGAGCATTTTTTTATGGGTTGGAAGGGGCTGGTGCTCAGGGTTTTAGGGGAATACTCAGTGTAACTGCTGTTGCAGTCACATTCAGATAACTTGGGTTGCAGGAAGTGTCGCCGTTCTTCCTTTTCATGAAATTTATTTTCTTGCACTTTCTTGATGAATAACAAAGTACAAAAATAAAACCATAAAACTATATTTCAAAGCAAAAAATAGACAAAAAGGTGTACTAAATATAAATAGAATGCTATAACACGGTCAAAGATTAATGTGCTGCCGTGTTCTAAATCCAACTAAAGTCCAATAAAGGCACGGCAGCACGGCAGCTCCCAAAATGCATCTTAACCAATAAGAGGCCAGAACGGCCGCATGACCAAGGTATGACAGGTGCATGCATGCATTAAATATAACAATCTAATTTAAGCCAAATGGCTCCAACACTCAGAGATGCCTGAATTGGGTTGTTTTCTTGAGCTATACATGTTCTAATACACTTAGAAGCTCAAATAAGTTGATTTTTGCATAATATGGGCGCTTAAAAATCCTGAACAGACTGCAGCTAACGGAGAACGGTTTGATCTGAAAACTGACCCAAAGATATTGGGATGGAGATTTGTAATGTACATGTCACAGAGCAGTGTGAGCACAGTTTTATCCAAGATGTCTGTAATTTAAATCATTTTATACTTTAACTGTGATGTTTTAATTTTCTAGCATATTAAAAATGTGTGTTTTTATTTTATGAAGACCTTCGGGTGACTAAAGGACCGCCAACAGAATAATTGTTTTCATGAAAAAGAAAAGAATAGAATCCGTGCTGCACACGGTGCTGAACTAACAGGGATGTGTCAAAAATCAGACTTTATGAATAAGAGATTTCTTCAGAGACCATAATTATCCAACACGACCAACAGACAC
The DNA here is from genome assembly GCA_003999625.1 of Oryzias javanicus. Lineage (NCBI taxonomy): Eukaryota > Metazoa > Chordata > Actinopteri > Beloniformes > Adrianichthyidae > Oryzias > Oryzias javanicus. The sequence continues at coordinate 28,643,808 of CM012443.1, forward strand.
AAGAACAGAGCAGCTCCTCGCTGCAGCTCTTTCAGGGGCTTGATATTTGTATGCAAACTCCCAGCAGCAGCAGCAGCAGCAGGGAATTGGGTACATCAAACACAAACTGTCATAACTGCACCTTTGTTTCTCTATCACTGTCTCCCCGTCATTTCTCTAGAATTTGGTTCCAAACTTAATCTGCTCCACTACTGACTCTTGGTTTCTGGCTGTGTGTGGAGCCTGCTCCCGTGGCCAGGACCTCAGACTGTGCTGACATTTAGAGTTAGTTGTGTGTTACTGTGGTTTGTGCTGCTCTATAATTGCACTGTCAAACAACAGGCAGAAATGAGTTCTGTAGCTGCGTCTGACAAGATCACACAGCTAAAGATATGAAATAACAAAAACACTTAAGGTGTTGCACAACTGGAGGAAACTGTCACTTTGGTTTGAGTTTTATCGTATCAAGTTTCAAACCTAAATGAGAGTTAGTCGGGATCTCCAAGTTTGAATTAGATGACTGTTGAGAACAGACGGGAGGTCACAACTGCTAATAAACGATGTCTCTCTTTAGTATTTGACTTGTTGACTCCATCATGAAGATGATGTCTTTATTAAGACCTGGAAACCTTTACTGTTATACATTAGAGCAGACTGACACATTTATTGATGGAGCATTTCTACTCTAACACCAAAGGCAATCACTACTGTATTTTTTTTTCTTTTTTACTTTGTGTTTTTTAATATATTTTGTATTAGTTTCTAGTGACTCCTTGCACTTGTTGTAATTTATTCTTGTACTGATAGGCCAAGTGTTTTTTGTATTTTTTTGCCTTTTTTGTATCTTTATTTGTTGTTATGTTTTGTTTTTCCTAACGAGTGAAAACACCAATAATAAAAAACAAAAAAAAAAAAAAAACGAACAAATATAACAAATGGGAATCAACAGGGAAAAAACATTAATCTGCTACTGAATCACAGAGAAGCTTTAAAGTCAAAGATTTACGAAATCCTATACATTTTTTGGTCCAAATATGTACTTTTTAATGTGTCATATTGGAGTGCAGTTAGTTGTCAATGATTGTTTGTGTTTATTTCAAAGATAGATTGTGAAAAATGCAGGACAAAAATTAGATATTTCACACTCATTACAGAAATAATGAACTGCTTTGATTAGAAAATAGAAAAAAACCAAACAAAACAACATATGATTTATTAAATAAGGCAATTATAACCTAAAGTCAAGTAAAGTTTGATTGTTTGAAAAAGAGCGGGAAGAAGCAAATTTATATATTCCCACCCCTACTTAGTTACCTCACTTTACAGTTTTGCTAAATTTTTGTAATCCGTTTCTGATCAGATAAAGTGAAAGTTTTTTTTTTTTTTTTGAAATTGCAAAGTTGAATGCTTGTTGATTATTATTTAATCTCATTAAACATTTTTTTTATGATCTCTTAAACAGAAACATCAATCACACATTATGTAACATGTAATACTCACTGATTATCATCAGGATACAATTTCATATTGAAATCACCCCCACAAAAATACAGTTTTCAAGTAACAATAGTGCTCATTGATTATTCTCTGAAAGAATTCTTATATATTTTCAGTAAACATTAATGATCCATACAGTCTGTAATAATTATTGATTATCATCATAACAAACAATTGGATTAATCCAGTCATCATTGCTACATATTTCCGATCAAGTAAAGAAACTCAATAACTTATTGATTTTAATTCAAACATTTCATTAATTATTACTTTATATCACACAGTGTAAAACTCATTGATTGTAATCAGAAGAGCTTCGATTATTTCACCATATTTAAGTTAACACGTTCACACATTTGGAATTATTCAAACACCAGTTGATCTTTAACTTTAAATTCGCGTTTATGCATTTTCTTGAATTTATAGATGTTTAAACATAGTTTAAGTTCATTACTTAACCTGTTCTAAAGCTTAGTTCCACACACAGAAACACAGAAACTTTTCTTTGTGGTTCTGATCAATTCGACCTTGAAGTTTAGAGGCTGAATAGATTATTCAGCGTTATGACTGAATATAAAGTGTAACACTTAAAGGTAGCTGTTGAAAATGACACCTTATTTACATTCTATCAACTAAATTGCTCCTTTCAACCGTTTAAAAAAATGTTTGTATATTTAACAAACTTTCATATTCACTCTTCGGCTTAATTAGAGTCGTGGTTTGTGAAACAACCAGCAATTTTGAAGCGATACTATCTGACAAATTTAATGTTTACTCATTTTAGAAATTAAGTTTAAGTTTTATTCATTTATTCAAATGACCTTTGGCCAAACAAGGCGCTGTATATGTAAAAGTCCAAGAACAATAATTACAATAATTAAGATAATAAAAACATTTACAGTTAAAAGTAGACTTTAAGAATAAAACATATAAATAAGTTACATAAAAGCATAAAAACGAAGATAAAACAGTCGAACAATAAAACACACCAGCAGAGCAGAGTCTCATACAGTGTCAAAAGCCTGGCGGTAAAAATGGGTTTTAAGAAGTGTTTTAAAGATGGGCAGTGAGGATGCCTGCTGAACGCTCAGCGGTAAAGCGTTCCACATTAGCTGTTGGAGCCAGTGACTCTGCCCCTCCCACAGATCGGTAAAGCAGATTCATTGGTTTTATAAGATATTATAAGCAATATAAAATAATGACAGATTAAAATAGTGGAAACTTGAAACTTGCTGAGATGTTGATGCCATCAGTCACTTTACTTTATTTTTCTCAATTTATTTTTTATTTTTATACTCAATCTAAGTCACTTTAAAAATATGTTGTGCAATTTCTGTAACATTAATCATATCCACAGTGCAATTGCTTTCTCTTCTCATTTTTCTTTTTTGTATTTTATCTCCGCACTATAACTTTGTTCTCCTTGTAAATACGTAAATTGTCTAATTTTTCTATCTGTAATGCTGCCGTAACCCTGAAATTTCCCCTCCGTGGGACGAATAAAGGACTATCTTATCTCATCTTATCTTAGTAAAATAGAAGTTGTGCAACAAATGTGTTAAGCAGTGAATGAAGATTTACATTAGTCCAAAAGGTTGTGCAAAATATTGAAATGAGTCCCAACTGGTTTAATGAATTCTGTTTATGTGATTCTGAGTTGTTTAAAGTGCCTTTTTTTTCCTCCTTGGGGATTATACTTTGTCTTAACTTGTTTGCTTTGTAGGACCTGTAGCACCAATTCAAGGGTGTAGCAGCTCAGACAGGTGGTTGATGGGTGAGAAAGTCTTTGATTATGTTTTTAGCGCTGCTGAGGTGGTGAGAGCTGGCGTTGTCCTCCAGGGTGTCGATCGTTCACTGCAGCCTCTCTATATGTTCTTCAGATAACAACGTGTTTATGTCAGTTCACGCTTTGGACATGGATGGAACTCTCTGTTGAAATTCTACGGAGAAGTCTTTAGTTTAACTTGACCTACACCTTAGCAGTCATGAAGTCACCAATCTCGTGAGGTTATTTCCACCAATCGAGAACTTAGCAAGTGCAGAAACTGTGTGATATCCTGATGGATCCAGTTCCAGACATATAGATCCGTTAACGTCTTTGTTTTCCTCATCTGAGATGGAAACTGCCTCAAAACTCTGGATAGCTCCGATGTTGCTCGCCATTTTGGTTGGCCCACTAATATTAGCCTGGGGTTGTGAGCTAGCTGTAGAGAGTAAACAAAAGAATGATGGGATATCAGTGCTGGGTTACTTCTGCACCAACAGCCCCGCCCACAACCCAGAGGCAAGTTTCTACTGAACTTCTGCTGCTTTGCAGAAAATATGTCTTAAAACTAAACAAAATTAGTCTGAATAATCATAATTAAAAGACCACTGGGAAAGATTTTACTATAAATAAAAGACTCAGAAGAAAAGAACTGAATTCCAGTCTTTTAAGCATCAAGTTTCATTTCCCTATTACTAGCAAATTTGACCAAGAAACTTGAAGATCGAACCAGTCAACTGCCATTCAACGTAATTTAAATATTTTATTACAGTAAGAAAATGTGCCTTGCACTGATATGCAACCCTTTATGCTTTAGAACCCATTTTGGATTAAATAGTAGAAGAATTACGGTAGTTTGAAGAATGTTTGTCTTTATTTGTGCTGCCTGTGACAACTCTGGTGGTAAAAGTTGAACTGTCTGATTAACCAAATCATCGAGCGCATTTTTAGAACATTTTCATAGAAGCGTTGAGGTGTTATGAAATAATAATAATAATAAAAGAAAATTAAATGATTTTTTTTTGTCCTCAAAAGGGTTGTGTATGACATTTTAAACACCAGATCTATTGAGGGGACAGAAAAAAAAAATCAGATTAAAGACTGATATTTGGGCTATAACTTTTCTTGGTATGGTTTCTTTCTCCCAGCATGCACAGAACAAATCCTCTGGGCCTCACAACAAACACAAGATCAAATTAAAGTGGAGTGTTGAAAGTTACAGTGAAAGGAGAAACAATCAAACTTTTATTGAAAAACTAAAAGAAAAAGAAGAGAAAACAATAATCTTAATTGTCATGAGTCCCTACTCATGACTGATTACCTGGTTCAGGTGTGTCCAGCCAATAAGAACATGCCAGATTAAGGTATGTTGGAAAACATGCAGGAAGGTGGATTTCCAGAACCAGGGTTACCTACCCCTGTTCTAAACCAACATCTTTCATTCTTGCTGACACTCTTTCAGTCACAGATCAACTCTTCTTCCCTTCTTTCCCACACTGTTGATCTGGACTGTTGACCATTTCTACATTTTTTAGTAAACTCTTTCCTCCTCTGTTCCTCTTTCCATCCACACTATGATGAAAGCACCTTGAACCTGCTTACGATCTATGAGCCTTGTTCTTTTTCCATCTGGTCTCTTGAACACCTTTCTCATTGATTTTTCTTCCCTGTCAGTCTCTACCTTTGTAGTTCCCACTCTCCGTCTTTCCTTTCCTCCTCCCCTTCTTCCATTAACAGTCGTCCAATTTCTACTTTGACCCTGTAGGTCATAAACACTGATGGTGATTGTTGTTAACTCAGGATACAATCAGTTCAGTTTCAAAGTTCTGTTTATGATTCACATACTTGATTTTTTTGGCTTTGCTTACCTTAACTCGACAACAAACATCAAAGTTATTTGACGCTAAATTATACCTAATAATTTTTGGGTCTAAAATCATCTAAAAGAGACTGGCTGGGATTTCATACAACTGATGCGAGTAGAGATGATTGACATGTCCACAAACAAATGAAATTTGACACCGACATGCTGCACCGTTTGCAGCAGCTTCTTTCAGTTTTGGCAGAACCGCATAAAACATAACGGTTCCTACTTGGAACCGAACTTCGGTGCCCAACCCTACTGCCGAACCCCTGAGATCAACCCATTGAACCCCTGGTTCAATTGAACCCAGGTTAAGAACCAGTGTACTAGAGAGTGTTGCCATGAATTCCTCAGTAGAGTTGATCATTTCTGAGGTAACTTCAGTGGAATCATTTCACTTTTCTCTGTTGCTTCTTCTGATACTCAGTTTGAGTATCAACCAGTCATCATGTCAAGCACGTTTATCTATTACAGATGGGCATTTAAATACTCAAAATATGTCCAAATTCCCGGGTACTCTTTGTCATGTTAACAAATAAATAGTTACATTATATCTGTTATTTTATGATAATGTTATCACTGGTAGACCACTTGACTATGAATATGCCGAGTGGTGATGTTAACACCTTTTTGTAAGGACGAGGCAGAGGCGGCGTGTGGATCCATTTGCAACAGTTTAATATAGGAGCCAAAACAGGAAGACGAAGAGCAGAGTCAAAGACGGGCCAGGGTCAAAACGAAGGGACGAGGCGGAGAGCGAAGGAAACAGGCTAGAGGTCAAAACACGAGAAGGCAATCAGAAACGGAATGCTTAATCTGTAAGTGGAAGGTAACTATACGAGACTACGCACGGATGATAGTGGTTGGAAGAATATAAACAGTCCAGGTGATGAACAGATTGGAATCAGCTAATTGAACCGGAACTGGAAAATGACGGAGGAAGGGTTAATATTCTGGGGAGAGCTCCCTCTGGTGGTCGGAGGAGTAAATGACAGGCTGAGTCCTGACACTTTTGAAGCATTTCATAAGGGCTATTGCCTTGGAAAAGCAACATTTAGTCTTTTTTTTTCAGTCCACCAAAGCACTCCTGTTATACTTTGCAAAACTCCTGATGTCTGACCAATATTTTGTTCATAGCTTGTACTGGTTTCTCTGATTATCACTTCCATGTGTCTGTTTCTCTAATGGACCTCTTAAAGCTTTACTAGCTTAAGACGTGTTGTACCTGCCTTCATTTATCCACATGTTATAATTCAAAGTAAATATGCAAACATTTATAAGCCTAAAACTGAACTAAATGGTGTAGACCAGGGGTCTGCAACCTGCGGCTCCAGAGCCACATGTGGCTCTTTTATCTCTTTATGGTGGCTCTCTGGCTGAAGCAAAATAATATACAAAGTTTTATTTTTTTAAACTGGAGGTTAGCTATCATATTAGTAACAAATAAAGTTTTTGGATAATTTGTTCTCTACTGGAGTTTTTTTTCAGATTTAGAGTCTTAGCGTTTATTTTGGCAACATCCCAACGTTTAATTAGGAATTTAGTTTACTGAGGAATGTTATGCTAATTTGGAGTTTAGCTAATATTTTAGTGAAATGCTGATGTTTTCAGCTAATGTATTATCTATTGAATTTTTTTTGCGATAATTTAAAATTTAGCTTCTATTTTAACAACATGCTAACGTTTTTGACTAAGTTAGTTTGCTTAGGAATCTTAGGTTATTTTGGAGTTCAGCTAGTAATTAAGCAACAAGCTAGTTTTTTGTTTTCTTGGCAGATTTTGGCCTCTACTTAGTTTTTTATGCTAATTTGGACTAATGTTTAAGCAACATGCTAACATTTTCAGCTAATTTTTTATCTACTCTGGGTTTTAGGCTAATTTTGAGTTTATGTTTTTATATCAGCAACATGCTAAAATGTTTGGCTGATTTAATTTAAAGTTCAGCTAGTAATTAAGCAACAAGCTTGCTTTTTTGCTACTAAAGTTAAAAACTTTAAAAAAAAAAGCCCTTTTGAGAGAGGCTAGTTTCTTTTTATATATTTCTTTGCTTTTGTTCATGCCAAAAAAACATTCATATTTATTAAAAAAAAACCAAAAAGAATGTTTTGAATGCAAATCCAAATTTCTTAAAGGCTAACGCAAGTCAATGTGGCTCCTTCTAGGTATTGATCAGTAGAAAACAAGCCCAAATGGCTTTTTTACTGTTAAAGGTTGCTGACCTCTGGTGTAGACTCATAAAGTACTTTATTATCTTCTTAGAAGGCTCAAATCACTTTACTGTCAGATATCCTTTCACTCATCACCTATAATCATCCAATCAGAGCTCTACTTCTGCACCACGGCTAACCAAAACAAATAAATGCAGACGTTAAAAAGTTAGTTGGCTAGGCAAGGCAAGGCAAGTTTATTTGTATAGCACATTTCATGTACAGAGACAATTCAAAGTGCTTTACATAAAACATTAAAAGAAACAATGAAAAGAAATAGTAAAAATGTCATTCATTATTCAAATCATTAAAATAAAATTAAAAGAAAGTAAAAAGATTTTAATTTAAAACAAGCATAGATAAAAAGTGCGGACGTAAACTTTTGAATACATATTAATCAAATGCAACTGAGAACAGGTGAGTCTTTAACCTGGATTTAAATACACTGAGTGTTTCAGCAGATCTAAGGTTTTCTGGAAGTCTGTTCCAGATCTGTGGTGCATAGAAGCTGAATGCAGCTTCTCCATGTTTAGTTCTGACTCTAGGAACTGATAAAAGACCGGATCCTGATGATCGGAGAGGTCTGGCTGGTACACACTGGGTCAGGAGGTCAGTCATGTATTTTGGTGCTAAACCATTCAAAGCTTTATAAACCAGTAACAGAACTTTAAAGTCTATCCTCTGAGAGACGGGTAACCAGTGTAAAGATCTCAGAACTGGACTGATGTGGTCTACTTTCTTGGTCCTTGTGAGAACCGAGCAGCAGAGTTCTGAATCAGCTGCAGTTTCCTGATGGATTTTTTTGGTAGTCCTGTAAAAACACTGTTACAGTAATCAAGTCGACTAAAGATGAAAGCATGCACTAGTTTCTCCAGGTCCTGCTTAGACATCAAATCTTTAATCCTTGAGATATTTTTGAGATGATAATAGGCTGATTTAGTGACTGCCTTAATGTGTTTATCAAAATTTAAGTCTGTGTCTATCACTACACCCAAGTTTCTGGCCTGGTTGGTAGTTTTTAGTTGAATAGATTGAAGCTCTGTAGTGACGTCTAACCTTTTTTCTTTAGCCCCAAAGACAATAACCTCAGTTTTGTTTTTGTTTAATTGAAGTAAGTTGTGACACATCCAGTCATTAATGTCCTCAATGCATTTACCAAGAGCCTGTACAGGGCCTCGGTCTCCTGGTGTCAGTCTAATATATATCTGTGTGTCATCTGCATAGCTATGGTAACTAATGTTGTTGTTCTTTATAACCTGGGCCAGTGGGAGCATGTAGATGTTAAATAGAAGTGGTCCTAGGATGGAGCCTTGGGGCACTCCACATGTAATTTCTGTTGGCTCAGAAGTGAAGTTACCAATTGACACAAAATATTTCCTGTTTTCTAAGTACGTTTTGAACCAGTTTAGTACTGGTCCAGTGAGACCCACCCAGTTTTCCAGTCGTCTGAGTAGTATTGCGTGGTCGACTGTATCAAACGCAGCACTGAGTTGGACCGAAGTGAGGCTGTCTGAACATGCCATGAGAGGAAACAGGAAACTATTTCTCTTTGCAATATTTGGAGAGATTGAGGCAGATACATGGACTGATGAGTTATGAGAGAAAGAGAAATACTAAGCGTTTAATATTATTATCCACCCATCGGTTTCATTTAATGGCGAATAAATATGATTTTAGGGAATGAGGTAATGCATTGGATTTTAACTTTTGTAGAGTTGAAGGCAACAGGCCACTTTTCTTTCATTTTTGGACTTTTTAACAGAGTTAAAGGTAGTTCCAAGTTTCCAAAATCCTCTTTTTTTACTTTTCTGTAACAACTGAAAATCAGGGATCAGGCAGCAGGTAGAGTAAAGCCATTCTGGTGCCTCAGAAGCCGCTCAAATTTTATTACACTGAGTTTGTTTCGTGATTGACTAACGCAATCCAGAGGGCTGGGGAGGCTGGAAACTCATAAGTGGAAGGCTGGTTACCATGGATATGGCTATAATTGGCAAAAATAAGCCGAGGGAGTTGACACGCTTGCAGCTGGATTTTAAATGGTTTCTACAACAACCACTGAGGATAAAGTGAGACTTCCATGTCTAATTATTGTGCACCTTTTGTTAGTGACATTTATTTTCGATCAAACAAAAACTCAAATTAAGCACCACTATTGCTTACACCTCTGCTGGATTCAGGAACAATAAACAAGTCTGTGAGCTCTACAATTAAGGAATCAATAAAGCAAAACATCTCTGGAAGAAAGTACCAAAACCATAAAAGATGATTAAACTAAGAAGAGCTTCTTATCAACACGGAAATTAATAAAACCAACAGATAAAACAGTGGTTAAGGGGAAAATGTAAAAAGTTGCAAAAAAATAGACTTCTAATCCTTCAAGTATATTTGGACAGCTTTATTATTACTTAAAAAAAAACTAAATCTTTGTGTGTATGTGTGTACATATACTATTTATTTCCAAGACTGTAGAACTTAATTTTTCAAAAAATATCTGGCTTTTACCAAAAGCTGTTTTATATGAGTCAGAAATGATGTTTAATTCCTTTGATTTAAAATGATATTGTGTTGCCCTGCGACAGACTGGCGAACTGTTCAGGGTGAACTCTGCCTTCGCCCATCAGCAGCCTGGTTAGGCTCCGGCACCCCCGCGACCAAAACGGCTAAGGAAAATGAATGAAAATTGTATTTCAGTATGGAAAAAGTTTTTGCTTAACTTTAAGAATGTGCTGGTATCAGGTACTTCCTATTGATTCATTAATTATTCCAAATTTATCGTTGCTTTAGGGAGTTTAGGATCCACTCAAGGACTCAACCTCGAGTTACGCCACGTCTCCGCGCCATGCTGCCGGTAACAGGACAAGCTGAGAGTTTAGTTTAGTTTATTAATTTATCAGGACAGTGTACAAATACATTGAGCTTAGAAAGCAAAGACGCTTGCACCAGATTGTAGCTTACTAGCTAATTTCCATCTGTAGTCCTTGTACAAAATACATAATATCTAAACATTATAAACATATTAACTATTTTAAGACATTTTAAAAGAAATCCAATGTAAAACAAGTTATAAAGGAAAAAAAAACAAACACAATATAAAATACAATATGAAATCTAAAATATTCTATAAAACTAAAGCTACAGCAATGTAAAATACATACACCAATTTATAAAAACAACATAAAAATAAACATAATTCCAGTTAAAAATAGGACTTCCAGCTCTCCATTCATAGACTCATAAACTCATTGACTCACCTCCTATAGGACTGCATACTGCAATTCCTTCCTCCACTTCTTGGTTTCACTCGCTCTCAAGATGAATTCAAGTTTCACCACTCAGTATACAGCCACAGAACTGCTCTCCTGTTTTTATTCACCAAATACCTGTTGGACAATAAAACTTGCGATCCTCCATTCTGTTTTCCGTGATCTTTCTGGGTTGTTGGCGTCTGGGTCTGCAGCGCTATCATGACCCACCTAAAGACAATCCAAAACAATCTTTGGAAACAAAATTAAATCACAGAATAAACCTAAAAGCTGCTGCCAAAGGTAACATTTTATAAAGTTTCACTTAAATATTTTAATAAGAAAATTACAATGATTAATCTTTAGACCAAGGATAAAAAAAAATAAAAAATTAGATGGGAGAGACTTTCAAATGCTGAGCCAAGCATTCTTATTTACAGATAAAAGGGTGGGACAATTATGTAATTATAATACACAAGAAAATGTAGAATAAAAAGTTTGTTTTTGAACAGTGCTTTGTTTGCAAACTGTTATCTTAAGGATATAAATGATGCTTGCATATTGATGCCTCCCCACTACCTGATGGGTTTCTGGTTGCTGGCACTTTAGATTAGATTAAATAACAAATGGTTTATTTCAAGCAATCAAAAGAAAAAAGTAAGTTCATACGCAGTACAATCAATCATCAGAAGTTTACATCCATAAGGAAATGTCAAACACAGAATAACTAAACATTAGGAGATGCGGGAAAGGAAGTGGGAGGAAGCAAATTTGAATAATTCCATCCCGGTTTGGACCATACCATTTCCTTTACGTGTTTTATCATTTTCCGGTTTGTAAGTTAAGATCAGATGTTAGCTCTCTAGACTGCAGAATTACTACTTTTTCTGTAGAAATTCTGTGATATTTCAAGATTATAATAGGCTAAAGCTGTTGAAGAACTTCTATAGTCGTGGACTAAATCCGAAATGTGAATGATTCAAATTGAACAGGAATTGAAGTCAAGGCTGTTCTGACAATCAAATACTTTAATAGATTGTTTTCAACCATAAACAATGGAACTTAATAAAAATAATTAATAAAATCCGGTGCTGCATGGTGGCGTAGGGTTGAGATGGTTTAAATCTCAGCTGAGTCTCGTCTGTGTGGACATTGCATGTTTTCCATCTGTATGTCTGGGTTTTCCTAACTTCAGCTTCCTCCCAGTCCAAAAACATTTTAAAGTATTTTCTAAATGGCGATTAAATATTAGCCCTCAGGTGGGAATGTGTGTGTCTGTCTCTGGTCCTGCATTTGTGACCACTTCACACAAACGTGAAGAAATAGATTTGGTCATGAGATTGTTGATAGTATCAAAATAGAAAACAGAAAGAGCATGTGTGGGAGCAGGATAATAACAAGTTATTAAAATTCATGGCTTGTAAACCCAGGGGTTTACAACAATTAAAATTTCACTCTGAAGTTTCTACTTGATATAAAACTTCCAACTAGATACTTTAAGGACCCACTCCAATGAAAATGGTGTTTTGGTGTTTTTATCATGTTTTTGTGCTGGAAAACATGTAAAAAGTAATTTAAGATTAAAACTCTTTCTGAGTATTTCTTTATCCAAATTGTGTTGTTTCAGGAGCAGATGAAAGCCCACATTCTGAAGAAGCTCTGGTTTGTTGCCCAGCATCTGCCATGAGTGGGCCAAAGTTTCCCTTCTCAAAGACTGATATATTTATTTGCAGACAAATACATAAACTAATGTCGTCATTTTCCTCGTCTAAGCGGCCATCTGGCTCTAAATCATACAGCTACATAGCTCCAATATTTTTTTCCCTTTTTTCTTTCGCTACGCTAATGTTAGCTTGGTCTTGTTAAGTGCTACACTAGAGGGAGAACGTGCAATCAAAGGGTTGATGGCAAATCGTATGAAGCCAACCTCCAAATTACTTCTTGAGAAGAAAAGAAAGAAGATAATCTGTCACTTAAGGTTAACTTTTGAGTGAGGACTGGACAGTATAATACACATGAAAGCTCAAGAAGTTAAAGTTTAAATTCAGCTCAAGAGATGAACATCTACATATACTGCACGCCAAAGTCTACATTTAAAGATGCTGATCTGAATGTTCACTAGATCTAGAGCAGGGGTCTGCAGCCTGAGGCTCCAGTCACATGACCCTACCGTTGTGGCTCTCTGGTTGAAGAAAATTAAAATGTTTTTCATTTCAAAAAGTAGCATATTTTTCTGACCGTGAGGCACATTAACCAAAACAACAGTCAAACTTTATTCAAGTCATTCACAAACATTTGGGGAATAGTCTGTATCACTTCACCAGGATCCTGACAACGGTATCCACAATGGTCCAACAATCCATCCCGTGCTACAACTTCATGCTAAACTATTTAGACAAAGCGCCGCGTACCACTGAACTTGAGTTCAGTAATCATAATCCTGATTTACACATTCCAGATTAGAAAATTGTGCCGTATGGTCTGAACAAACACAGTAATGGTCACTTAAGGCCCCGTCCCACTGGTTTTCACGGCCATATCCCAGCTGGAGCACGGAAAAAAATGTCATCCCCGTGGTACAGACGATGTTAGCAGTTGACTGGTAGTGCCACGGCTGAAGTATAGTCGTGGAATCGATTTGCATAAACGCGGTAAAAAATTTTTGAACTGCACAAAATTTTGTGACTGTGTGGTACCAGTGGTACAGCCGTGCAATGGCTGTGGAACAGCAGTGCAACAGCAGTGCCAGTGCGAGATCGGGCCCTGGAGCGAACGCCGGCACACGGGCTTGGAAGACGAAATTTTGCATTCGTGCGCGGCTGGAGCACGGACATTTCCCCAGACAGTCTGCGTTTGTACCACTGCTTACTGCATCTGTTTGGCAGCTGAGCATGGAAGCGATTAATCTGTGCTCTGGCAGTGGAGTGGGAGTGGAATGGACTCTGGCGTCTATTCCATGGAAAGGCATAAATTTAGAGCGTCTAAGTGCGTTTGGCAGATTTTCAAAATTTTTTGATCCGTGATATGGCCATAAAATCCTGTGGGACCAGGCCTTTCTTAGCTCTGAATTATTTCTACACTGCTAAAGTCATGAGTTTCCGCCAAAAACTACAGAATAAACTGTAAATTGTCTTTTTTTAATTACATCTGACTTTAAACTACCCGCTACATTTCTGTAATTGAGATTTACCTTTTATTTTGAAAGAGAGTCATGTCAAAAGTTATAACCGATTTCATAATTGGAATAAAATGCAACCATTCTTGCAATGATCATGTTTTAGTCTTGCACAAAAACAATAATTTGTTGATTTTCTTTGTGTATTTTTTATCATAATAGTAAAAACGACATAAATGCTAAGGAGTGTCTTATTTTTGCAAGACTTCTTGTGGCTCCCGCTAAGTTATGGTTGGTGACAAATCGACCGGATTGGCTTTTTGTTTTTGTAATTCAGATTCAGAAAACTTTATTGGTCCCAGAGGGCAATTCCAACTAGTTTCTGATCAACATGCATTACAAAGACAAGTTTTTGGTTAAAAATGGTTAAAAAAAGAAAGAAAAATACATGCATTTTGTAAGAAATCAATACAATGAAGGCCAAAATCAACAATACAAATAATTTAATGTCGACTGACAAAGAATACACACAAAAGGCTGGCTGAAAGTGCTTTGTTCAAAATACCTGCTATTTGACATTCTCCTTCTTTTTCCAACTCAGACTGACCCATTATACATGAAGCAGAACGATGTTGTGCTGGATTGGTGAAAGTTCAGTGAGTGACCTTCTGTCCAATCATCTCTGAAAACTTCCTTTTCCCTCAGCAATTTTACTTTTCCTAAAACTCTCATGCAGAAAAACATGAACCATGCTGTGTTCAGATAGTTTTACATGAACAATTCGATCAATCCTGAGACACATGACAATTCAGAGTCCAAAGAAGTGTAGCCCATGTGGTCTTTGTTTTGTTAATTTCACCAAAATCATCTTTACTACTTTTATTTTTGTTAATCTGAGAAAGTTCTGGGAACAGACTTTTATTTTGGTAGTTGCGCTACTTCCTGTCTGCTCGCGGCATTCCCTTCAGTCTCTGGGGGAGCGGCCAAGAGGAGGTAAGCTGCAGGCTTTGCTCTCGCTTTTTTAGAGAAAAGGAAAACTACTATTAAGTTTTTAACCGTGGAAATGTTCTGTAAATCAGTTAAAGTGTTCTTAACACCGTTTTCCTTCTTGTTAGCTTTGCGAAATGTATTTTTTTTTATGTTAATGCAGCACTTTGAAATCCGCTAATGCTAGCAGCGGAGCTTGCGCTAGCAGCAGAGCCCGCGCTTGCAGGCGTGGTCTCACGGGACCATGGTGACTTTTCTTTGCCTTCTTTTAGGTTGTGCAGACAGAGTGAGACCAGCAGTGATTTATTGTGTGTGCTGTATGTGTTTTTACAGTAAACCTCAGTTTCCGTGGCAGTCCCTGTGTGAGACTCAGTTCTTAAAACACAACGCAGACGATTTTGGCCGGCGCTGTCCCGCAGCAAGAGAGCGACCGGCTACAGAAGCATAGGCAGCATAAAAGATCAATATTGAAACACGAGTACTGAAATAGACACTGGAAAATAACAGTTTTGAGGTGTAATTAGTAAAAATCCCAGCACATTTGAGCTCATTGATCCAATTCATGTGCAGCATAAAAACCAGTGGAGATTAGGGCTGCCACAAACGATTATTTTAATAGTCGACTAATCACCGATTATTTTTCCCGATTAGTCGACTAATCGTTTCGTGGGCAAAGTGGATGTAAAGATGCTGAAGTTGATAACCAGCTAAAATATTAGTTAAATGCCAAATTAGCCAAAAAATAAAAAGAGCCAAAGTTAGCCTAAATAGCTAGCATGCTGTTGAAATATTAGCTAAACTCCACATTAGCCTTAAAAAAGAAGGGAAAAATCCTAAATTAGCCAAAAAAATGTAGGATATTGCTAAAATATAAGATAAACTCAAAATTTGCCTAAAAAAACTTTTAAAAAAAAGCTTAAGTTAGCCAAAACAGCTAGCATGTAGATTAAATATTAGCTAAACTCCAAAATAGCATAAAAAAACCTTAATAAATGCCAAAATATTCCAAAAAGCAAGCAGAATGCTATTATAACTTTCAACTTTACTACACTCTGACTTCATACAATATAAAGTAACGACTAATCGACTATTAAATTAGTCGTCGACTATTTTAATAGTCGATTAGTCGTCGATTAGTCGACTAATCGTGGCAGCCCTAGTGGAGATAACAGTGGAAAGACCCTTAATGCTAATTTGTGTTGGCCAATCACAAAACAGTGGTAGACTAGTGAAACCTCATTGGTTTAACTTGAGCTGGTTGAATTTGGCTATCCTTAACCTTTTGGAATACATTTACACAGAACACTGTCTTGGTTTGACCTTTTTCTTGTATTTCTTGTGGAGAACCTTTTATTCATGTTAGTTGCACTTAGGGCTAATTGAATGAACTAAACTGGTTTAAATCAAATGTTACATACGTATCTTAGATACTAAAGTCTAAAGGGCATCATTAAAGAACGAGCTCCTCATATTGTTAGCTGTACTAAAAGCTAAATAGTAAAAAGCCCCTCATGTGAAGACAGGAAGCATAAAGAAAGAATTGAAGAGCCCAACAACGACGTGCTGTCAGAGAGTTGACATTGAAGAGATGCAGCTTCATTTCCCTTCACTGAGGCTAAATTTGTCCAGGATGACTCAAAGTTCAAGCTCGTAGTCGTGGTGGTCTGGGTTGCACACAAACACACACTGATGGCCAAATGGTAGCAGCTGGCTTTACGACTGCCTCAGTGAAGTGATTAAACTTGTGTTATGCTTTATGTTCCTTTCCTCTGAAGAGATGCAGAGCCTGTGATGCACCACAGACAGCCATGAAGCAATCAGGGGGAACCAGATAGCAGCTGTGTCTCTATTAAAAAGGATGATTCCCAAAGTCCAGATTCCAGTCCCATCAAACCATCTGTTAGGATCAAATGCTTGAAAATATATAGGATGTGACTATACTTTTAAAAAAGAGTTGCCTCTGATTTCCTGAAAGTTCTCCAATGAAAATGTTTCTTATTTAAAAAAATACAATCCCAGTAGGGTTTTTAATTATTATTATGAATATTTTAACCAATATCCCACAACCTAAAGACAATTTTCATGTTAATTTGAAGCCTCTGCTTCCAAAATCTCCTCTGAGGGGGAGTGGCTTTGTGGCTTTTGGCTGAGCCGCTCTTTCCCAGACCTTCTCCCTGTCCGATTATGATGGCGCTGTTTCTCGCTGGCGAAAATCTTCACCCCTGCTACATGAAGAAATGCTCATTAATTCAAAAGGAGGAGCCTTCCTACAACAGTTTGACAGCAATATAAAAGGAGAATTAATCAGAAATTCAATGATTTCTTATTTATAAAAAAAAATGTCACGCATACAATTTAAAAACTCATAAACATGATTTTCATTAGAGACGGACTTTGATTTTTTGGGCATTTTCTTGACACTGTTGAGAAATTTCAGAAGACACTCAAAATAATACAGAAAAAAAAAGATCTGAACTTTTTCAGAACTGACTCAACCTCTCAAATGTGGATATTCTGTCACATGATTGTACTGTAAAAGTGCAATAATAATAATTAATAATTTATCTACAAAAGCCACAAAAAAAGGTTAAAAATAGAAAAGTTAGAAATTATATTGTAATTTTCAGAAATATTGATATATAACTTGATATCAATTTATTTGAGGTCATCCAAACGCCCCTGGTGGCCTGGAAAGCATTACCAGTAATCTAAAGCATGAGACCAACTCTCAGTTGGTACATACACACACGGGCGTGTGATGCACGTTCAAGACAAACAGGCGTTCTTGAACAAGGTTTGTACTCAGTTGGAAGAGGCGTGGAGCAAAATGCCAAAGTGGTGCAAATCTTGCTGCATGCTTTTTCTCTTACAGCTAAAGTCATATTATTCTTGCACAAATAGCAAGTATTCATGATCATGTTTCAAACGTACTTCCGTGTTTTGGAAAAGACAGTACCCATACATCACTGGCAAATTTGAGTCCCCGATCGGTCAAAGTCCAAAACTGGTTTTAAACATGTGTTCTGTGGCCATGCATTTGTAGATGGAGAACGTGAAAACACGCATGGTAAACACGAGAATATTGAACGCGGAAGCCCAAAACACACATGTAATTTTAAACAGACTTTCATTGGAAGTGTTCCCTTGAACATCTCTGAGCCCGGTGTGAACGAAGCATAATGGTCCCATGAGAGGCAAGGTTAACACAAAGCCTTTCTCGGGTTATTCCATGTTTCATGCACTGAGTGGATTCAAAAATGAACACTGGTGTGCATTGATTAATTATTGAGCCGGTGGTGGGTATGCATTGTAGAGTAGCTGACTGTTTAAGGATGTGCTGTTGAGTGGCTGAGCTGAGATTGCTCAGACATCATCATCATCATCATGAATGGGGAAAAAAAGGTCGCTGCTGGGTCAATAACAAGCAGATAGACAGCTCTACCCTCCTCTGACTGACGTGGACTCTTCAGCTTCAGGTTTCTTCTGACCTGGCTGCTGCAGCTGTCTGCAGACTCCTCTGAGTTTAACCACTGGATCAGCAACTCAAAGCGCTATGCTTCAGCCCCCCTACTGACCCCTGGTGCTCCCTTTGCCTCACTATGTTATCCATGTCAGAAGGTGCTGCCTTGACTTTTTTTTTTTTTTCCTTTTTTTTTTTAACTCTTTAAATGTGGAGTTTGCATGTTTTGCTCTTGTGGGTTTTCTGCATTGACTTTAGAATCACTGGATATATCTAGGAAGGCCAAAGTCCCATAGACTTCTATTGAGAAATAGACAGGTAATTCTCTGTCATTTTATTTGTCAGAATATACATTTTTGCTCTGATACATTCTTTTCAACATCTTCTTTCTAATTCTATTTTTTTAAGATACCTTTTCTTCATTGCAAGTTATTCAATTTATAAACTGACCTTTCAGATGCCTTTGTAAAAGCATGCGGTGTCATGATTCAACCATCAGCTCTCACTTCCACCCACTACAGGGAGCCCTCGCCAGAGTTTTAACCTCCACTGCCTCACTACAAGTCCCATCAGCCACCTTCCTTCCAGCACAGCTGATCACCATAAGCTCATCAGTACCATCCAGCATTTCAACCACCAGCCACTTCTATTTTGCAAAGTCTTGTTTTGCCTAGCAGACATTCTGAGCAATATCATTCCTAGTTACCTCTCTGTGCCTTGACCTTTGCCTGTTTTCTCGTTGATCTTCCTCACCCTTGTGAGTTCCTTTGTTTGTATTTCTACTACTTATTATGTTTTGTCCACTTCAGTAAAGACTCCAGATGACCCAACCCCCAACGCCAGCATACCTAGGATAGCACAATGGGTAAAGGTGTAAATTTGCTCTTTATTTTTATTATTCTTTTCTTTTATCATTTCATGTACTTTTATTGGTGCTTGTTTTGTTTGGTTTGTGTTATGATTTCAACTTCTAACACTTTTTTTCTTCTGCTACATAATTTGGGAGCCTAAGGTGGCAGATTAATGGTAGTGGAGTCTCACAAATTGGTGTGTTTGCTACCCAGTCACCCTTTGCTGATTTTTCTCACTTTTACCTCTAGTGGTTTTTATTTTCAAGCCTGTACCTCTGACCAGAGTATTCTAATTGTTTTAGTTTATATTTTTTTATTTTATTTTTAGACCTTTCATGTTTTAATTGATGACATGCTAAGTGTACAATGAACTTTAAAATCTGTCTCTGACTCCTGGTCCTGACACATGACCTTGTGAGAACTATAATTAACTGTTTTAAAACATATCTATTGTTTCCTTCCCCTTTAAGGCAAACAAAAGCAAATTAATTGTGAGGTTCATGGGTTTTTGTATCACTTTTGACTTTTCTGTTCCTTTTTTGTATGCCTACTCTAAAAGCTGTACCCTTCAAAATATGGAGGAACAGATACAATAGTTGCCCAGTTAAAAGCAGAAAATGAGAGGCTCCATCAGAACCTGGTGCCTGTCAGACCTGAACCTTAGCGCTGGCTCGATTCTAACCCACCTCAAAGTACCTCTACAGCTCTTGCTTCTGTCGCTGAGAGATTCATATTTGTTCTTAAGAGACCAGAGGTTCAAGATCCAGCCTAGGTCCTAATGAGTATCTTGAAGATTAAAACAAACATCCAGCAGGATCAGGAATTTATATTTTTAATCAGATTTTTTTTACATGTTTGAGCATTTGGAAGATGAAGCATAAGAAGAAATAAAGTTCTGTTCTGCTCAAAAGAGATGAATCTCCTCAAATAATTGCTGTGTAGCAAAAACAATATTTGGTTTCTCACAGATACACAAGGCTCTGCAGGAGGCTTTTTTTTTCCAGGAAGCAGCAGGAGGGAGAGTCTGCAAGAATTTTTCCTGGCCTTATTGGGCCTGATGGGGAAAGTGAAACAGGAGATGCCAAATGAAATGTAAAGAGCTGAGTTTCTGCTGCAAGATCAGTTTGTGTCGCAGGTTTAACAACTTTTCTGGATGTCAATGAAGAGGCAATGATATGGGGTTAGGGTATGAAAGGTGGCACAACTATTCTGTTCCATGTACAGTTTGAAAGCAGAATGGGGTGCACTGTGGTCCTCAGAAGATTCTTAATGTTTCTGTGGCATCAGAAGTGGGTGAGGTTAAAGGAACATGTTTAGATTTCAGCAAAATCAGTGAAGTGAGCGTGCCGAAAGGGCTCCTCTTTTTCAAAAGCCAATCTCTCTTGTCACCATATTGTAGTAAATGATGCAGGGATGGTTGGTAGTTGAGTGTGAAGCATCTTCAATGAAACTATGGAAAACATGGTTTTTCAGTGTACAACGGTGAGTCAGGCAGGTGGAGGAATTTGAGTGGGTCTTGTTCACATTTGAGGTAAAGATAATGGTGGAGATTGTGGTGGATAGATGCAGCAACTGCAGTAATGTGGTTCTTGTGTTGATCCCTTTCCGTAAAGGGATCAGAAGTGTATGGGAGTTTGATTGTTTTTTTATGCTCAGAAATATTATTTTCTATAATAAATATTTCATTGCTTTAAACTTTCAAATGTTGAGTTTCAAAATTAAATACAATGAAATATTTAACCTATAAAATAACATTTTGGAGCATTACATTTTGCTGTTAAAAAAATTCAAAGGTTTAAAAAATTCAGAAATCTATTGAACAGAAAAAAAACGTCCATAAAGATGGTGGTTCAGAAGTAGAGTGGTCAAAATCTAATTGGAAGATGGCAGATTTGGTACCTGCTCCACCCAACCATGTGTCAAAGACACCGAGCCCCATGTTGCTTTTGGTGGTTCTAGCTTGGCGCCAGCAGAGCCATCAGCGTGTGACCATGTGTGTTCACGGGTGAAGGTAGCGAAATGCTAAATAGACATATGCCATTTACCATAAAGAAGAGGCCACGCCTAAATGATTCACTGGCCTTCTTGTGTTCTTGGATATAAGCGGCTGAAACAAGTTTTCTCTCCTTTAGACGGAGTGAGAAGTTCTTTCAATTGGGTGGAGCTTGTAATAGACCCACTTTTCCTCTAAGTTTCTTGGATATTTCTTTTAAACAACTTCTGTTCACTTTCCTGGGGGAGTTTTCTCATCAAGAGGAAGTCAAGTGAAAGACTCTCAAAATCATTAAAGTTAAAACAAAATTGATGTTTTTCAAGAATTAAATATATAAAATATATACTTTTCCAAGCTATTTACCTGTTTATCAAAATTATAGACCCTGTTCACGATGACACAAAGGTTGGTATAGCTGCTGGCCTGACAAGACCTAAGATTCCTTGAGTTTTCAGTTGATGCTATTTTTTAGTTTTTCAGTAAATCCAAACTTAAAAAGTTACCAACCTATTTTATCCACCGACCATGGATGTGTCAGAGAGTCAGGGTTGTGTTTGTTGCTGATAGATTCTTGAGTCAAAGCAATTTCTTTCAACATGTAATGTTTTCTTGTTTTCCTCTAGTGATGTGGAGTCTTGATGGTGCGATTTAATTTACCTTGAGAGTTGTTACACAACTGTGAACTCTTTGTTCCAGAGTTGCGTGAAAAGATATTGGATACATAAGTACCTTGATTAGAAAGCCTGTCTCCATGCTTTCAAAGCCTCCTTGAGCTTTTCAACCAATGCTAAAAATAGACATTTAACACAATACTCATAAAAAACCTACTTTTTTCTATGAAGTGGTAAACATACAATCTGTAAAAGTGCTTCGTTTCTGAAATTACCTGAACGTTGACAAAATTAAATCAAAGCAAATAGAATCCATTCTTTGGAGTACTTTCTTTGATGTCAGGTAATCTACATAGAAAAATATGTAAATTATAATTATTCTGATTAATTTTATGATCTGATGTCATTTGAATTGCAAATGCTATTCTCTCAGCATGAGAACTTATGTGATTGTGATCAAACTCCAAAGTTTCTAAGAACAAAGACAGAAAGAGTAATGACATTGATACTTATTAAATGATGAGTATGATAGTTTGCAAAGAAAAAAAACACCATTATTTAAAAATACAGACATCAAATGTCAAAGGTTTGACAAAGCTTTATTGCAAAACAAACGGTCTTAATAAGATAATTGCTTTCTGCAGGAATCCATCTGTTACTGTCTCAGTGTTGGTCATGCTGCCTGCTTGTTATGTTTAATCACAATTGATTTAATGTCATTGTGCCTTGATGTTTAACTTTTTAACACACATGCTCTTTGACAAACTGTTGTTTTTAACCATTAATGCAACCAACTTGAATCAGCTTAATCTGACGCAGAGAAAAGTGTATTTTTATTTGGTTTTTTACCAATATGCAACTAAATTCACTTTTCTCCATGACAGAAACAGCTGATATGTGTTGTTTGCTATGGTGAAGTTTATAGAGTAAACAATTATAGAGTAATCAAAAGTAAGGGTAGTTAAAAGAAACTAGTGCTCTGGTGGCAGGAGGCATCCAGAGCAGATACCTGAGAGCCACCTCCACTGGTTAATGGTCAATGTGGAAGAGAAGCAGCTCTACTCCGAGCTCTCTCCAGGTGACCGAGCCTTTCATATTCATTGCATATTAACCCTTAAATACATCCTAAATCAGGGGTGTCAAACTCAATCGGACAAGTGGCCAAAACACACCTTAGGTCACGGGCCGAACAGGATAAACATTTATTAAACACACTAAACTGTAAAATTACCTGCATGAAGCCCAATGAGGCAAAATTCTTTGTGATTTTGGGCTATATAAATAAAATTGAATTAAATTGAATTAAAACTACATTTTTAAAACTTTAAAAAATATGACTTTTTAATATAACTATGAATAAAAAAAAGGCAGGAATATTATTCCAGAATAAATCAACTTAAACCTTAAATAACTTTCAATATTTTATTATCCATAAAAATATATTTAGTCAAAATCATATAAGTTAGAAATAAGAGCAAGATAATGTTGGGTCATCAATGAAACAAAATAATCTGGAGGGCCGGATATAATTACTCGGAGGGCCGGATCCGGCCCTGGGGCCTCAACTTTGAGACATGTCTTAAGTGTCAGCCCTGTCTGCAATTGCTATCTGAACTTAACCCATTGTTAGCCCGTGATTGTTTGACACTTTTTTAGATCTGTCGACCTTATTGGATGGATTTGTTTCACCCACATTTGAATGGAAGTTTGGGATTTTCTGAATTGTATGCAATAGGTTTCCTAGAGTAACAAAGAAGAGAAGTATTAGGTTAATTTTAGGAGTATCTTTTTGCTACAGCTTTTAAGCATCTTCCGTTTTTCATCATCACATGCTGCTTTTTTTTAATGGACAAAATGAGAAAAACTATGACCAGAACTCAGAAAAGATAATGACTTGCAATTTTAAGCAAGTAAGTAAATATTAATTTCTGCTCAACTGGCAGAAATTTTCTACTACCATCACTCATGAAACAGATTTTTTTTTTTTCTTCCACAGGATACGGTTAAGTGCCGATGGACAAACATTATTAGCAGAGCACTGACATGTTGAAAATAAAAGCCTGAAAAGATGTTGTGGGAATATTTGTTCTAAAGATCTAATACTGGATGCTACCAGGATGATCTCTGCCCATCTCAAATGCTCATGTTGAGAGGACACATTTGCCAAATTGTGATGTTCAACTCTCCAACTACCTGCTACTTTTTTTTCTGTGACACTCTGTCAAAGAGAAAAAAAAAAACGCCTTTTTGCGCTCAGATCAGATGAGTCACAGAGAATAAACCGTCTTTCGCCAACCTTTTCTCCGGAGAAGAACAGGTGTAGTTATACAGATTTGAATACTTGTTATTATTAACTTGAAATATATTAAACGATTAACGTTCTCTGTCCCACTTGATGCATTTGAACGTGGTGACAAACCCTCTAACTTTTACTCAACAAAGAGAAGAAAACACCTGTAACCAGTGTTTTTCAGACTCTTCAAAATAAAAATCTCTCGATAGACTCATTTTCTATCCAGAAATAGTTCTATCGCCATATATCATTATCGTTTTATCGCCCGATCCTAGTTTAGCATGGCAAAGTTGACAGAAGATCAACTTATTTAGTTTTTTGGGTTTTTTTCTTCAAAATAAAGATCCTGGGATGAAACAGAAGATTATTTGACTTTAAAAAAAGTGGGAGTTGCATGCAACAAACAAAAAACAGTTACAATGATGCTGCTAACAAACTTGCTCAAACATTTTGACTATTATATTAAAAAAAAAAAAAAAAAAAGTTGTAATTTTTTGTTTTTACCAGATCCGCCTTTAAAAGTCGGTCAAAGTTGAAGTTGGTGTCTTCTTTTTTAACTTCCACTTTTACATTTAGGGATTAAGAGAACATCTTGATCACATTGCAATTGTTCCTACACAAAATCTATTTCACAAATTAAGTCTAAACCAGCTGCAAAGACAAACAGTATCCTCCAATATGAAGGGAAACTGAAGGCTTAAAAAAATGGAGTCGAAAAATATTGCCTGACATTAACCTGAAAAAGGTTGAGGACTAGAGTTCTACACGACATGCAGAAAGCTTAACAGTTGTTTCTCAACAGTTTCTTGCTGTTTTAGTATTTCAAAACCTTTTCTAAAATCCCTTAATATTTCCGAAAAGCAAGAGCAACATCTGCAAGTAACAATGTTAAAAATGGATTGCAACATTTATCACACAAATCACTTCTTTTCATGTTGTAATTAGAGCCCTGGGACGTTGCTATTGTGCCTGGGTTATGATGCTGCAGAGAAAAGATACTTTGTTTATTTTGCCTTTTAAAAAGTCTGTGGTAGAAAAAAGCACGAAGGCTGCAAATTACAGGCTGAAAACACTGCAGTTGCACTCATTTTCAAGGGACGTTGTACAATTTCTCCTCTGGGACAAAACACTTGAAAAAGACAGCAGAAATTAAAAACATAAACCCCCAGACAGATTAAGCCCCAACACAGAAATTAGCAACAAAAAACACAAATACCTGAATTCAATTAATATGGACACTCAAGGAAAACATTTCCATCCTGCTGTTTTCATATTTTTTGCTTAACTGCTGAAAACGAGAGAAGGGCAGTCAACTCAATAAAACAGACGGAAATTAAAATAAAAACAGAGTGGCAATCTCTGCATCCTGAGGCTATGTGTGTGAACTAGATTTGTCCATCCACCCATTCTTGCAACTTGCTGATTCCCTTTCAGGGTCACAGCGTTGCTGGAGCCTGTCCCAGCTGCTGTAGGGGAAAAGGTGAGTACAACCTGGGTAGATTGCCAGTCTGTTGCCGGGCCACACAATCACAAGCACTCACAGTCACACCTTGGGAGAATTTGGAACCATCAATTAGCCTGTGAAGGATGTTTTTTTTTTTTTTTTGACTGTGAGAGTTAGCCGGACTGCCCAGAGAAAACCCTCACATATGGTGAGACTACTACACCGCCATGCTGCCCGGAATTTGATTTACTTCCGTTTTTAACTTTGTTTTAAATCAGTTTTCAACTGTCTTGGTTTGTAGTTGTTTTTCTGCTTATATGTTATCTATCATTGTTCTTGGTGTTTTAATCTACAGCTCTTTGTAGCAGTCTGGCTGTGTTAAAGCGCTTTATAAATAAACTTGATTTGATTTGTTTTTGCAATTGCAACTAGGAAAAGCTGAACTAAAAGAAAAATGAAAATACATTTTTCAAGATCGCTTCTGAATGTCTCCAAACCGTCTGAATCTGATTCGCTGCATTTACCCTCAAAATATCTTCTACGAGTTTTTCGTCTGATGGATTAATTCCTCATAATAGCTTTAGCTAAGTTATAAAAAGTAGTATTTGGTTTTGAGCTAACCATACTTAACATTCGGTTTTCGGATAAACTGTCAGAGTAAGACATCTGTTATTTCAGATAAGTTTTAAAGGATACTCGAACAGGGAAGATGGAGGTTGACTCCACCCACAGCCAGTCAAAGGGGTGGGGCTGGGGAATAGGACTGTTATCATCATGGAAGCTGCAGATCATGATGTGGGAATTCTGAAATGATGTGGGACTTCAATGGTTTGACCAATCATGAAATTCAAATATAATACCTTGATTCAAACTGTAGGGAGCAGGAAACAGACAGTTTTTGACTATGTTTTCAAGAATTAAACAAGTTTATTTTAATTTGTCAAAAACTTGGCAATGACAGACAGACAGCTCTGTTAAAGTCCCATTTATAGAGGTCAATGGCCAATAAAAGTTGATTTAGGGTTTGTTTACTCTTTAAATTTGTGTCAGAGTGAGTGCTCTCATCATGCAGTTTTAGGTTCAATCAACACATTTTCACGGGAGATGTGGCCGTGTTTGTGCCGAGTCAGCTTTGTGTGTGCAAGCATTGGGATTTCTCCATCTTTTTGAGTTAAAAATACGTGGTTAATGTAGTTTAACTGTGTTATGTTTACCTTAAATGTCGCTGACAAGCTGTGTGTTAACAATAGACCTGTTATACTTTATTATTATTTGTTAAAGTTAATGTCAGGGAACCCCTTTTTCTGTTTTATTTCAGTTACAAAAAATATTTAAGTGTTTTTAAAGAAGAATAGAAATTATAGAAGCAACTCTGATTCGCTTGGAAGTACTTGTGTTTGTTCGCTGGCTGTTTAACGGCATCAAGTCATGTGCCATGAGGACAGCACATTCCTCATCCTCTCCATCCTGGTGACTCCTAAGGAGAAACTCAACATCTTCATCTTTCCTGCCTCCTGTCTCTGCATCAGAGTCTCTAAACCAGGGGTGTCCAAATCCTGGCCTCGAGGGCCAGTGTCCTAAATGTTTTCAAATCAACCTGCCATTGAAGCTCCTTTCTGGCTAAAGACGCCTGATCCAGGGAATCAACACCAGATAAGGCAGGATTTCTAGAAAACCAGCTGAAGGCCGGCCCTCGAGGCCTGGATTTGGACATCCCTGCTCTAAACCAAAAACATGGCTGCTCTCATAATAACCTAATAAACTTTTTCTTTCATTCTTGATTAGTCTCATATCACACCTCAAACCTTCCTCCACCCATTCCAACCTGCTTTGCAGACGCCTCTTCACCCTTTTCCAAACTTCATTTTTCTGGACTGTTGACCCAAAGTAGTTCAAGTCCTCCACCTCTGCTCCCTGCAACTCACCGTTCCACTTTGAGTTCCTCTCATTTACACACAGATACTATGTCTTCTGCTCCCTGTTTTCACAATACATCACAATGTCATCTGCAAACATTATGGTCCACAGACATTCCTGTCTAACCTCATCTGTCAGTCTGTCCAGCACCAAAGCAAACAAGAATGAGTGATCACCTTAAACTCCTCTGTCAGACTTTATTACAGCTCTCCAACATGTCCTGTATAAGTCAAGCGTCTATACCTCTCTAGGCTTGTTCATACAAACCATAGCTCCTCTCTCTGTATCCTGTCATAGACTCTATATTTTTTTTATCAACAAAGGCATAGCACAGCTCTTGTTGAACTATTTGCCTCTCCAGGAGCATTCTCAGTCAAATATTGCATCTGTGGTTCTCTTTCGTCATATGAAACCATGCTGTAACTCACTAATGCTCACTTCTGACCAGAGTCTCCCTTTCTCCTTTCACTCCTACTCCTTTCCACTTTCAATCCACACTTTTATTAAACAGCTTAAAGCTTGTTCTTAATCTTCAACCTTCCCTTTTCTCTTCCTCCTCTCCTTCTTTAACCAACAGTAGTCCAAAATCTACCCTGTAGGTTAACAACATTGATAGCGGTTGTTGTTAACTTGGCCCACAACTGATCTGATGTGGAGGTTTGGCCCACGACTTTTCCATAACTTTGTGCATTTACTTAGACTTTGGGTCTGCACATGAGGGCACTAAACATGATCGCTTTTGTTGTTCTTTTAAGATGTATAAATAATAATGGTAATCAAAAACAAGTACGGTGAAGACCAGGTCTATAGTTACCCTCATCAGGCTTTTGGATTTCAAATCTTTTTTGTGAAAAGACTCCACCATTGCAGTGTGTAACTGGTACAGTGAATGCACTTCATTGGTCTACAGGATAAGGATATAACAAAAATTTCCAATCCATTTGTTACAGGTGAAGAAAGTGTCACTTTACCACCTGAGCTTTGAACCAGCAACCTATTTGAATTGCAGGAGTTAATTACGTGGAAGATATCCCTTGTTTGTTAAAAAAAAGAAAAGTCTTCCACATTCTGAGGCTGTATATTCTCATGTTTGTTTTTTTGATGGATGACAATTACTTCTTAAGTATGGCTTTTCAGGAAAGGCAGACAAATGCACACTTTATTTCCTAGCTGCAGGACTCTCCTAAGCCCAACGTAAATCCTAGCTAGATCAATGATAAAGACATGGATGGTAACAGCTGGTGATGAATTTCAAACTGTCAAGGTGACCTTAAGATTCAATGGACAAGAAAGCACTTTGGAAGCCTCTGAATGAACTGCTATTTGCAAAATGCAGCTACTGACGTTTAGCCTAATAGGCTGCTTGTAAAGCATGAGCATGTTTAGTTTAAACTTCTAAAAACAACCAGCAGCACAAGGCCAGGGTACTTCACCAGGTAATGTAACAAACTGGCGATGAATGCTGGAGCAGGCCTCTCCTAAATAGCTGACTGTGGCTGATTAGAGGAGTGCTGGCAGCTGGGTCCAATCAGGATGTGCAGAGGAGAGGAGGAGCACCATGACAGCCACAGGTTGTAGACCCCTGCTGTAGCGGTAGGGTGGTCGACTCCTGATTGACTCGCGCCTCACCCGCCCGTGTGTCGAAGTGTCCTTGGGCAAGACACTGTACCCCAAATTGCCTCTGGTGGAAAGTTGGCACTGGTGTTTGGCAGCGGAGCCAAAACCAGTGTAGATGTGTGTGTGAATGGGTGAATGGGTCTGACTGTAACACGCTTTGGGCCTTCAAAGAAGGTAGAAAAGCACTATACAAGTATGCGCCATTTACCATTTTCTAGATACCATAAAAAACACTTTTAGCTATTTTAGCCTTTCACTCCAGTGACGTCTAAATAAGACAAGCTCTTAGACAGACCATAAATCTTTGACCATTAATGCGATCATAGTGTATTAGCTCATTCTGACATAGAGAAAATGTCTTTTCATTTTGACTAATACGCAATACTTTTTGTAAGGTTTTGCATAACGGGGCAAAGCTGCATTTCTCTGCATGAGAATCAGCTAATTTATGTTAATTTGTATGAGCACTTCACAACTGTAGCAAAATAATTTATACACTAAAGGTAAAGCTCTGGTGTTAAAGGACAAATTCATGAGAACATGACATAAAAGTGTTATCTTCACGACAAAAATGCTACTTCCCAGAGAGGTAGAATGTGGAGTTTAGCCTGCAGAAGTAACAAAAGAAGAACGCAAAGATCATTTAAGCTTAAAGCACAGTAAAGCTCAAAATATGCTAGTTCTACACAATCTCATTCCTTGCTCATCATATATGGACCAATGGCACAGGTCCCCTCCGTGTCATTTTTTGACATTTTGGGTTTCCCCAACTTGTTATTATTTTACGTGGAGGCAGTTCCTGTTAAATCAGGGGTCCCAAATCCACAGGCATCAAACTTTACCCTGTACCATGTGAGTTACCAAATCCAGAGGATTGGAGACCTGTGATGTAATAGGAACAACCTGCACATTAAAAAAAAGAAGACACCAAAACGTCAAAAAGTGACGCAGAGAGGGCCCAAACCATACAACAACATAAGACGAGTTGGGAGTGAGAACGTGTAGGTAAGTTATGTGATTTCTGATTGTATAGGGTGAACAGGTGTCTTTATACAGCTTGTAACCTCAAACAGTTGTTTTTATCCATCCATCCTTCCCTCTTCTTCCACTCATCCGGGATCGGGTCACGGATGCAGCAGTTTAAACAAAGATGATCAGACTTCTCTCTCCCTGGTTACTTCCTTGCGGCCGTGGTGCAGTGGTAGGGCAGTCGTCTCAGGATCAGAAGTTCATGGGTTCGCTTCCTTGCCCCGCCCATGTGTCGAAGTGCCCTTGGGCAAGACACTGAACCCTAAATTGCCTCTGGTGGGAGGTTGGCGCCAGTGTTCGCCAGCATATGAATGTGTGTGTGAATAGGTGAATGGGTCTGTGAAGCGCTTTGGGCCCTCGAAGGAGGGTAGAAAGCGCTATACAAGTATACGCCATTTACCATTTTACCATTCCTCCGGCTCCTCTGGTGGGAGCCCAAAGCGTTCCCAGGTCAGCCGAGAGACATAGTCTCCCCAGTGTGTCCGAGGTCTTACCTGGGCCCTCCGCCCAGTGTGACATGCCCAGAACACCTCTCCAGGGAGGCGTCCAGGAGGGATCTAGATCATATGTTTGAGCCACCTCAACTGGTTCCTCTCAGTGTGAAGGAGTAATGGCTGCACTCTGAGTTCTCTCCGAGTGACCGAGCTTTTCACCATATCTCTAAAAGAGCGCCCTGCAATCCTTTGGAGGAAGCTCATTTTAGCCACTTGTAGTCAGGATCTCATTCTTTCGGTCACGACCCAGAGCTCATGGCCATAGGTGAGTACAGGTACAAAGATCAACTGGCAAATTGAGAGTTTTGATTTCTGACTTAGCTCTCTTTTCCTCACAACGAACCGGTGCAGCGACCACATAACGGCAGACGCCGCTCCAATCTGCCTGTCAATCACACACTCCGATCTTCATCACTTGTGAACAAGATCCCAAGATATTTAAACTCCTCCACTTAAGGCACGAGCACTCCATCCACCGAGAGAGGGGAAACCCCTTTTCTCTGGTCTAGAACCATGGCCTCAGATTTAACCGTGCTGACCCTCATCCCAGCCGCTTCACACTCGGATGCAAACCGCTCCAATGCATGCTGGAGGTCCTGGCTCGATGAAGCCAACAACATTTTCAAAGAGCAGAGATGAAATCCTGGGGTCCCCAAACCAGATCCCCCCTCTCGGGCGCCTAGAAATTCTGTCCATAAAAACAGAACTGGTAATAAAGTACAGTCCAGCCAGAGTCCAACATGTACCAGGACCAGGTCTGAATTTTTGCCAGTTGCTTTGAAGTGGAGTGGAGGAGGAGTTTTTAACGGTGCACTACACAGGTATACAAATACTTATTTACAGAAGTAGCTAACAAATACATTCTCTAAAAAAATATGATATGTAATTTTGAGAATTTTTGTTTTTAATCATGTTTCTCATAGTAGACATGCAGTTAAGATGATGATTTCAGCCCCTTACCCCGTTTCTGAGTGGGATACAGGTTGTTCAAATACATATTTGCTTCATTGTACAACCCTTGTGAGAGCATGAAACAATCAGTTCTTATACTTTATTATTTCATTACTGCATGAACAATGAAAAATGAAGCAATGCTTACCACGTAGATAGAGGAAAAAGTGTTTTTATTTTTTTCCTCTGTGACTCCAGCATGTCCGTCTAAAAAAAGCACCCTGCACAAATAAAATACAGCTTTTAGAACTGGTAAGTTTAGGTCATAAGAGCAGTTCTATTCAGTAAAAGGACTTGTAACTGAAGTAAAAAACATAATTCTCTCCTTTCAAGATAACCTGTCCACAAGAGATGCACTAAGACAGGTTGAGTGGTGTTGAAGAGCAGCTATGAGTGTTGACTTCTCCACAGACACATCTTAACACTATAGCTCATGACAATACAAAAAATTGGGGCACCTAAACTGCTAAGTCCTCCACTGGCTGATCAGACAAGTTTACGACCATTAAACTTCTAACAAAGACTACAGACAAAACTGAACCTCACATTTTGTCTTTCAGTGCAAATAAAATTAATAATCCACAGAAATAATTATTATAAATGCATTTAAACTCAGCTGAATAAATACAAATAAACCTAATTGAAATAAATCAATTTTCCTCTCTGGAAAAACTTGTGCAGATAGTTCATCCTCAATTGGCTCACCATTGTTAACGTCTCACAACATCACAGTATCACATGTGCAGGAGCAGAACCTCAACCATGCACACAACCACCAGTATCATTCCCAGAACAAAAGCATGTTTGAGTTAGTTAATGCAATAATAAACTCAAAAAAAATAATTATAATAATACTAAAATATACTAAAAGTACAGTATTTACAAGTTTTAAAACAAATATGAAAACCAATGAGAAGTTTGTATTTTTGTGCAATGAATATTTTAATGCAAACTTGAGCCAGAATGTAAAACGTTCAAGTGCAGTAGTGTATGATGCCATCGTAACCCTAAATTTTGTTCCAATTACTTTTTGAACAAAGGTTTTTAGCTCAGGTACAACATTGTATCATTAAACTATGAAGATCTGGTATCTCGGTGCATGGACATCACATTTGGGTTCATTATCACAGTAAATAATTCTGCTCGACCAGATCTCTGTCAGAGAGAAATGGAAAAGGCAAATCAAACAGGAGCTGGGTTTGAAAATTTGCAATAAGGATAAAATCCAAGGAGATTTGACCTTCTAATGTGGTTCTGGAATTTACTTTATTTAAGGGTTCATAAACGTATTTTTAATATAAAGGCCATAGTTTTAAGACATCCATCCATCTTCCTCCTTTCATCCGGGACTGGATTGTGCATGGGGGCAGCAGTCGAGACAAAGATGCCCAGCTCCTCCGGGGTGACCCCGAGATGAGGGAGACGTAGGGTCTTCCCCCGGGGTCTTTTGGTCCCCAAACCAGCAGGCACTGGCTGTGCCTTGGAATTCTGTCCATAGTAAGACTATGAACAGAACCAGTGATAAAGGGCAGGCCTGCTATGGTCTAACATGAACCAGAAATAGGTCTGACTTACTGCTGGCTATGCGAACCAAACTCCTGCTCTGGTCATACAGAGACAGGAAGGCTCTCTGGACCCCATTGTCCACTGGACACTTGGAGGGACGCAGTTGAACGCCTTCTCCAAATCGTTGAAATAAATATTGACTGGATGAGAAAACTCCCACAAACCCCAGCACTCTGCAGAGGGTGTAGAGCTGGTCTACCATTCCACGACTATAGTCGGGCATTAAAATGCATGCCTTCTTTCCCAGCAGCCAGCACAAAAGAAATTTCTGCCAACATAAAACAATATATACGTATTTTTATAATTAAAATGCAATATTTATTAACAATCAAAAATATCACCTCAAATCATTGTGCAGTCAGTGTAATCCTATAGGATGTATTTAAAAATCTCTGCATTGAACTGGGCCTATGAGTCATTGAAAAAAACTAACTTTCAATTTCCTCAAACATTTATGTCCATTCTCACTCATTCTCCAAAAATCTAACACATTTAAAATCTGAGTAAAGTGAATATCTAAACCTCATCCATGCAGTGTTCTGATGCTCTGAGATTTTTAAGACACATTTACACCACTGTCCAAATTACTTCAATTGTTTATCACAAGAATTTCATTTGTGTTGCAAAAGCAAGGTTACATGAGTCACTTCCAAAACCCAACAAGGCCAAGAGAAGAAACCGCGTAACCTTTCTCTTACTCATCTCTGTGAAGTCTGAAAGACTAAAAATTCTATCGCTGACTTTTTTGTACATCTCCTAACAGTAGCTGAGCAAACATCTTCTTTGAAATAACAATATAGTCTCTTCAAGGTTTCTATAAATGCAGAAGACAAGGACATGAGCAAAAATATGCAAAAGTAAAAAAAAGCTGAAAAAGTGGGCTGTTGGAGACCAAATAGTTTTTATATTACACTTTATCATTTAAAATAGTGCATAGAATGAAAAAGTTTGAGCCAGAATCATTTTAGCTCGTCTTCTAAATTAGGGTTGCTATTCACAAGAGTTAGAGCTGAAGTTTTAAGGTTCCCACAGGATTCACTAAAAAGCAATAAAGCTTCCATGGTCCACAAAGTTATGGGTATTTTGGAAGGTCAGATTTTGTGGGGAAAAGGTATTCATGGCTGTAGGCAGTTTACTGTATTATTCATAAACTGAGGCGTAGTTTCAGCTCTGTGCTCGATTTGAGTTCACCAGAGCGGGAACAGAGAAAGGAGAGAATTTGTGCTTAAAACTTTTAGAATGTTTAACAGAGCAAGACATCTTTGGATGCAAAATGGTCCATCGCTTGTGTTTATACCAAACACAAGTGTTTCCTCCCCGAAAACATGCCAGGAGCTGCAGCAGCTTGCCTTTTTTTTTTTTTTTTTTTTTTGGTGGCACTTGTTTGGCAAACATAACTGCCACTAGAGGCACCAAAGAAAACTATTAAACCAACAGATTAAAAACTGGAAAAATAAACATCACAACCATAAAAAAGTGAAAACACACACCCTAAAAACCAAATACAATAAACCTAACCAGAAATTTAATTCTGCCTTATTACGATCCACTAAATATCCTCATGAGGGCTTCAGGACTTCCTAAATTTAGATTATAGCTGTTTTAGTGCTTATAAGATACAAGCGTGAAAATGCACCAGGGTGCTCACTAGGGATGCAACGATACAGTTGGCTGTTTGAGCTTTTGTTTACGCTCTATCATACTAGTTTACAGCTTCTCACAACCCCAAGCTAACATTAGCGTAGCAAAAAAAGCAAAAACAAAGCACAATATCAGAACTATCCAGCCGTACACTTGAGCCAGGTGCCGGCTCAGATGAGGAACATTTAGACACTATTAGATCTATTTGTCTGGCAGTGGACGCTTCAGAGCTGGAAAGATGGGCTTTCAGTAGCTGGGTCATTAGTCTGAGCATTTTTTAAGCATTTAGTTTTCCTCTGCTCTTAATCTAATGTAATTTGAATGAAGAGATAATGACAAATAGGGCTGTAACGAGTATCCGGGTGGTCGGGTATTCGCGATCTGCTCCCGAAAATCCGAGTATTAATAATCGCGACGTCCAAGATCGCTGATTTGCGATCTTTACAAATATAGTAAATTGTAGTAAAATATGATCAGAATATTATATGTCAATGATGTTTTTTTTTTCTGGAATTCAGATTAATGTATTATTTTAAGTTTACGAACTAAAACAAAGCCAAAAGAAAGTAGCCGAAAGTAAACACTTTGTAGTTGCGGAGAAACTTCCGGTTTTCAAAGTAAAACTAGCAAGACTTTTTTCCGTTCAAAAACTGAGACTGAAGTTCTGTTCAGTGACATAACTTCTGAAAAAATGAATTAGCTTTAACATCTGAGCTTTATCTCAGTGTTTACATTCTTTTGATTATAATAACTCTTCAACAGTTGAAGCAATTAACGAAACTCCATCTTATTCTGAAGAAACGCAGCCTCATGCTGGTGAAAGGAGGATGGTGTTACTGCTGAACTTAACCAGGCTGACAAAAAAAAGTTTAAAATGACAAACAAATGTTCTATCTGAATCTTTTTGGTTTTTTTTGAATCAGTTTTGTTGATTCTGATTTACTGTTCTAAATAAATGCATAAATGTTGGTGATTTAATACAAATAATTTCAATTCTCCTTCCTCTAGCAAATATTCTCATAGCAATAAACATAATATTAAAAAGTAAGAATCGTGGTTCGACTCGTGAATCGTTGAGCTTGATTCGTGAATCGTATCGGATCGCCACCTAAGCAACGATCCACAGCCCTAATGACAAACAGAGTTTTAATTGTGTATTATTGTATATGGATCCAATGAGAAAAAAATCTACAAAATCTTGTTAAAAAAAGACTGTTTTCACTGGAGTGGGTCTTGAAATAACTGTATAGAGGCCATACATGGTAATAGAAAAACCCAAGGACAAACAGCTTTGCAAATGGATCTCTTGCTTTTATTGAGAGCTTTTCCAGTACTTCTGACCCTTTAAAGCATTTCGACATGGCCAACAACATTCAGCCTCTCACTTCATTTTAAAACGCTTCTCAAGGTGTTCTATACAAACTCAAACTAATGAACACGGAGGAAACCTTGTTGCTTTGAGTGCATTGCTCAAGGACACTTCAGCCTGGCCAATCACAGACCCTCTGATTAGCAGCATGATGTTTTACTTTTTAAGTCATGAGGACTGCAATTTTTTGCAGGCAAAAAAATAATTGAAAAACTAAAAAAAATATTTAAATCTGAGAGACATGGATTAACCGGTTAATGTTCCAACAATGTTTACCAGCTCAGTGGTCTTGTGGTAGAGTGTCCGCCCTGAGTTTGGAAGGTTGAGGGTTCAATTCCCAGCCGGGTCATACCAAAGACTCTAAAAAAAATGGGACCCAGTGCCTCCCTGCTTGACACTCAGGAGTTGGAGTGGGGGGTTAGACCACCAAATGGTTCCCGAGTGCGGCTGTGTCTGGAGTTCACTGCTCCCCCAGGGGATGGGTCAAATGCAGAGAGCAAATTTCACACACCTAGGTGCGTGACAAATAATGGGACATTAAGTTAACTTTATGTTATTCAAGGCTAAATATTTATAAAATCAGACAGTAGAGTAAGTGATTTTAAATCATCAGAACTGATTGATTAATAATATTTGTAAATTTATTATGAGTTCTTCAAAACAGTTAATAGAACTGTAAAAAAAAAAAAAAAAAGAGTATAACTGTTGGTTTAAAACTGAGTTTAGACCGGTAAGAATGAAATAAACCGGTTGCAGATCATTTCAATACCAAATGCTGCTTGTGGTGAAGAGGGAGTTGAGCCAGATATATTTGCCCGACTACAAGCAAATGAATGAATCCTCTTCGCGGGGTGGCTGGGCGCTCCATAGAGATAGGGTGAGAAGCTCGGTCACCCGGAGAGACCTCAGAGTAGAGCTGCTTCTCCTCCATACAAGTGGAGCCAGTTGAGGTGGCTCGGGTATCTGCTGATGCCTCCTGGACTTCTCCCTGCAGGTGTTTCGGGTATGGGCAGAGGCCTCGAGGAAGACCTAGAATACACTAGAGAGACTATGTCTCTTGGCTTGAAACTAAAGCAACTAATTGTCAAATCTTTTGTTTTGCTTCCATTTCAATCTGGTGGCTAATAATATTTAGCTTCTAAATGTGTAGGCTGCACATACAATATAGGCTTTGATGATTCTGATAATCTCCTGCTTTTCGAGATATGTGAAAGATTCAAAGGAACAAAAAAGGAAATGCTGGCCCACTCATGAACCAGGGTCTAAAATAGTCTAAGAAACAGCGAACTAGTTGGATTTTGTGTTTGTGACTTTTTCTCTTGGCTCGAGCTTGTTTATAGCCACCAAATAATCAGTCATTGGAACTACAATATTTTCACAGGTGCTTTGGCTCACTCCGGTTTAGTTTACTCCAGACAGTAGGGGTGTGAAAACAACACAAACCAGATGAAATGTGAAAAGATGATTATCATTCCAAGCACATTCGAACAGAGTCCACAGAACTACACTGATGTGAAAACTATCGTATAATATTGCCAAACATGCAATAAAAACGCTTATTACTAAAATTGTTGCCAGTATATTGTGAGAACAGAGAATTACAGTACTTACGTTCAGAAAACTGTTAAAAAGAAAAATAAAACTTACAGAATAGCTTCACACTTTTAATGTAAAATGTATACATTTATTATCAAATGTTGCAAAAATTAAAAGTTTTCTTATTAGAAGAAATCCTTGAAGCTCAATAATTATGATGCTAATCTTGCATAACTTACATCTTTCAAGACATAAATACTCAAATATGGGACAAAAACATGTTCATACTGATGTAGTTAACTATTTTATCTTCTGTGATTGGATTATGGGACCCGTCCTTTTAGGCAAAGGAGCCGTCGGTGAAGGACCCAACAACAGACGACATGACTCAGTGGCAGAAACTTAAAACTTTCTTGGATCAAATAATGAACAAAGGAAAAAAAACACAAAAAAAGGGTGTAAAAGTTCATGACCCTACCAAACATAGCTGAAAACCAGACACTTAAAAATACAGCGTTATTATATAAGTTTGCTTCCTCTCACTCCCTTTCAGGCAATTTATCTTTTAATGTCCAGTATTCCTGTGTTTGACACGTCTTTATGCATATAAACTTCTGTTGATTGATGTATTGGACACAAACGATTTTTTTCTTAATTGCTTAGAATTTATTATTTTTAAAGTTTTACTCATAATTAAATTTCTAATAAAAGTGTTGCATGTCTGTAGTTTTCTGCTTAAGTAAACTGTTTTCTATCAGACACTGTTAATACTCTCTTTTGTTTGCTTCTGTTTCAGATATATCCTTGTTTAATTTTGAGACATTTGCAGGTGGTTTAATTGTTTTAGATTCTGAGTTTTTACATGAATGTTTATACGTTTTAGGTGCCTAAAAACCACAAGATACAACATCCATCGTAAAAAAAAAAAAATTAAAAAAAAAAAGGATAAACACTTAACATTCAGACAGTTCCTGATCAATAAGGTTAAATTGTTTTTTTTTTTTTTTTAAAACTTGTCCGTCCATTCTAAAAGTCTTAGACAGAAATGTGACCTTGATGTTCAGATCTCTACTCTCTGTTCATAGATTGCTATCACCCAGCCAACCTTCAGTCAGCTCCTCCTCACCTCTCACTTCTCTGCACAATGACAACACTTTAGAAATAATAACTCTTTAAGCCCGATTTTTTGAGTTTTATTTGCCTTGACAGAGATGACATCTCTAAAGTCGTAGAAAGGTGAGGAGGAAGGTGCAAAAAATAATTTTCTAAACAAAATCTTTAAAATTTATAGGTAAAAGTTTTTTTGTTTTGTTTGATATTCAACATTATTTTTCAGCTGCTGTGACAAAATAGTATATGCTCTTTAAGCATGCAAAAGAAAAGTTGCACTAATGTGATCCGACTGGCCACCAAAATGGTTACACAGCTCACCACTCTCGCTGGAGGCTTGGTTTTGGAATTACAGAATCATTTTGAATTTGTTTTTCCAATTTTTTTTCTCATTTTTCTTATGTTTTTACCTTCCTGAGTCATGATTCTCAAAAGCCACTGGAAAAAGCCTAAGGTCAAGGGGTGCATGAATAGAGGAAATGGCAAATCTCTTATCAGTCAAGATGGAAAGGACGTTGTCACAACAAATCATCGTGCCTTTTTGGTTCGGATTCCTGTCACTTCAAATGGAAAACAAGACCCAAAACATGCTTTTTAAAATGTTGGTTGGTTGCTAGTTTCATAGATTTTCTGGTTCAGGGGTTTTCAGTCCTGAACAACAAGAACTGACCATGTTTAAACGTAGGGAAGATTGGGAGTCTACTATGCAATCAAGGTTATTTGTCTAAATCTTAATTTTACTTACAGAGTAACTTTTTGCCCTCGGTCTTTATCCGTCTTTCCATATTTTACACTGCAGTGAGCAAATATTACTGAGACATTTATTTAAAGAGGAGCTGCTCGTCTCTCATCTGTACGTACATGAAAGATGACAAGCACGGATGGTGTGAAGATTGTGTGACTTTTGCTTTAGTTGTTGGTCTGAGTTATGTTTTCCTTGTTCACATTCTGAATCGGGGAGAGCGGGAGAGATTTCAGTTTCCGGGAGACTCGTCGGTGTTCCCGTCTTCCTGGCAGTGGGCCTCGACCCCGGCAGGTCTCACATCCTCAGCTGTCCTTCAGCCCGTCTTGACAAAACCTATCTGCTACACTATTAAAACGTATAGTTAATTAAAATCTAAAGTTTCTTCTTTTTTCCTGAATCAGGTTTTTTTAGGAATTTTTCCTTACTAGGAGAGAGGTCTAAGGACACGGATAACCTTTAATTTAGTCTGTTTAGTTTAGCAATTAGTTATTGCTTATGACTGATTCTGTTTCTGTAAAATTACTTGAATGAAGCCCAATAAGGCAATTGATTTGTGATATTGGGCTATATAAATAAGAATACAACAATACCTATCAGGTAAGTAAGGAGACGTAAAAGCAAACCCTTAAACAAGATCATTTAAGAACTGCTTGCTGGTTTTACCATTATAAAGCTATTAGAATATTTGATGAAAGAAAGACACTCAAGAAGTTTCCAACTACAGGTCCTTAAGTCTTTTCCTGGTTACGTCTAAAATCCTAGAGAAAATAGTTTCTGAGCAACTCTTAAACTATCTTGGAGATAAAAATCTTTTACATCCTCTTCAGTTTGGCTTTAGACCAACCACTCAACTGAAACAGCCACTTGCTTACTATTAGAACAGATCAAACAATCACTGGATAAAGGAAATGTTGTAGAGGCGGTATTTCTTGACTTAAAAAAGTCTTTTGATACCGTAAACCACAATATCCTCATTTCTCTCCTCTTTTCACTTTTCAAAACGTTCTGTCTCTTGGTTTAATCTTATCTGCAGAAACGGGAGAAATGTGTTGTTATTAATGAATGCAAATCCACATTTCATGAAATACAAACTGGAATTCCACAGGGAACCATTTTTGGTCCTATTCTTTTCAGCTTATACATCCACAGCCTCCCAGAAGTCTGTCCCGACCTTAACATACAGATGTATGCAGATGACACTGTAGTTCATGCTTCCGGTAAAAACTGTAGTAAAGTTGACCAATGGCTTAAAAATATATCCACCTGTTTGAGAGAATCTTGTTTGACACTTACTATTAAAAAATCATAGTGCGCTTATTTTGCCATATAAAAAGCTGCAACTAATTCCTTGCATTTTTTTGTAGATGGGAAACAGATCGATCAAGTGCCAGAAGAAAAATATCTTGGAGTGATTTTAGATTCCAACTTAAACTTTAAAAGCCACATAAAAAAAAAAATATATATATATTATATATATGTAAAATTGTCAAGCAAAACATTATTTGCCTAAATCTCAATAGAAAATGTCTGACTTCTGAGTCCGCTTGGATCTTCCTGAACTCAATGATCTTTTCCCACCTGTCTTACCGAGTTACTGGATGGTCACAAACGCATCAAACCTGAGGAGAGACTCTAGTCCACCGCTTACACTGGTCAAAGGTAAAACTCGCCCAAATGAAACCTGATATTGATGACAGATGTGATCGCTGTCACACAGAACCAGGCTCTCTGTCACACATGTTTTGGAGCTGCCCTAAATTAAACGTGTTTTGGAAATCAATCTTTAATCTATTGTCTACAGCTTTAAAAACCCACATTGAACCATCTGTATGGCTATTTTTGGAGTAACACCACCAGAACTTCATTTACATTCATCAGGGAAAAGTCTCATTGCATTTGTTTGGCCAGGCGCCTCATTCTTATGAAATGGAAGGACAAAGTCCCACCTACATTTAACCACTGGCTCAATGACCTTCTGCAATGTTTAACTCTTGAACAAATTAAATACTCAATACAGGGTTATAATTCCAGATTTTATGACACCTGGCAAACTGCTTAGCTGTTCAGTACGTCTCCATTGTCCCGAGATTATTACTATCCTTATTTATCTAATTTTATTTTATCTATTTATTTATTTTCTGTGCTTTTTCTCCATATGGATATTTATTTAGCCATCTATTTTTCTAAACTGTATATGTGTATGGGGACGTTTGTGTACCTGTACGGCTCTGTCAACCCTTTACTGTACAATTGTGAACTTTACTTTTTTTCTCTTTTCTTACATTTTTTTTATTTTTACTCACAGTATTTGATATAATTTGCTCTTTGTTGTAATATTCTGGTGCAGTTACAGTGGGGGGCGGGGGTTAAGTGGTTGTTGTTGTTCATCATATGTTAAAATCAATAAAAAAAGAATATTAAAAAAAAAAAAAAAACCTGAGGAGAGACTATAATCAAGCTTTAAAGATTTTAGATTTGAAACTAATTAATTTCCACCACTGCCACATTTTATTAAAACACAACATTTTAACATTCTCAAATTTTATCCATTTTAATCTTTTAAAAATGATTTTTAAATGTCTTAACGAATTAGCACCTAAACTTCTAAGCATTATAAACTACAGAGTTCCAGCAGACCCTGCAGAGCAGCCTCAAGTGGAAACTGCAATGTTCTATTTCCCAAAACCTCCTTTGCTCAGTTTGCTCTCTGTATGAAGGGAACATGACTCTGGATTTCACTTCCTGCTGATGTGAAGTCTATGACCAGCTTCAGTTTTTAAAAAAACAAACATAGTCCTGGCTGGACCAGCAGCAGCAGTGTTGCACATGTTTGAGTGAGGTTTGTGTATTTTTATCTTTTTAATAAGTCTCTGTTTTTAAACAATTTTATGTCATTTTGTAAGCATCTGTTTTATTTTATGTCTCATCACAATTATTTTATTGTATAAAATGCTCATCTGGGGACAAATGCTGCAAATTAGCCCTCGGTGCAAGCTTGATGATATGAACATGGGACTGCTGCTTTGTTGTATGTCTATGTTTTTATATCTGTCCCTAAATAAATACATTCAAATTCAACCACATGCTTTGTGATTTCTATTAACCTCTCTTTAATAGACAAACTGACAAAATACTGTTGTTGCACAATAGAAATCCTTATATTTTTTTATTGTGTTGACTGCCAGTTTGTTTAATTAGCTGTCATGTCTTTCACAGTAGGAGGCGTGTTTAGATTTATCTTTTCCATGTTGATTACATTTTCCTTCAACTGGGTTTGATACCTTTTTTCTGAAATTAATCCTTTAATTTAGTTTTTTTTTTTTTTAATCAGTTGAGTTGTTGTTGTTGACTGGGGCCAAAAAAGCTCTAAAGTAAACTGAAAGTACTGGAGCTGTATTGATTTCATGGCTGAGGTGTGTGCAAATATTGCATGTTTACACACTCAGAGAATGGTATCCTTTAATATTATTTATTTGTTTACTGTTTGACACTGCTCCAACTCTGTATTTGCACTTCTTTTGACGGGGCTCTAATGTCTGTGTCCCCAAGAGGTTTGGTGGAGAAAGAAACTCATCATCGGAAAGATTCACTCACACACTGGAGGTCTATAATTATCCACTGCAGATGAATCTAGAACTGATCCAAAGTCTTGTATCTTGTTGATTTTGACACTGTCACGGGGTGCGGACAGATCCCACAGCAGAGCCAGATGGGTAGGAGTGACGGATTTTAATAGTCCAGGACAACAAAACAA
Organism: Oryzias javanicus; assembly: GCA_003999625.1. NCBI lineage: Eukaryota > Metazoa > Chordata > Actinopteri > Beloniformes > Adrianichthyidae > Oryzias > Oryzias javanicus. The sequence continues at coordinate 28,686,845 of CM012443.1, forward strand.
ACTAAAGGAAGCAGACTGGTGGCGGAGGCAGGGAGCTAGGCTGACGGGAACTTCTCTGGAACCCGGAGGCATTCGTTTGGGGTAAACAATAACCCGGCAGAGTGGAAGAGCCAGCGAGAGGCCTTTAAAGGCTCATGGATTAAGATGTAATGCAGATGTGCATGGCCATCAGGTAGGGAAGGCCACGCCTCCTGCCCCACGCCACTCTGGAAGCACAAAACAGACAGAAACATAAGCACAAAAAAACAACAATACCAAAACCATTAAAGGAAAGCCCTAAACCACAACATACACAGGTATAGACTGTATCTTCACTCACTTGCATTAATGTGTGTTCTACCTCTGACCCCCCAATGCTCTCTTATACACACATACAGTCAGGTCCCAGTGCGGCGAGTGCATCCAGCCTGATGTATATTTGATCATATGCATCAATCTGAATGTCCGTTTGGTCAACCGGGTCAGCCAGGAACGCTTGAATGAGAACATTTTTTCAAAATAATGCTTCAACCAAAACAAAACAGGGATTGGGATGGATGCTTATTTTAAGCAGATTCATTTTTTATATATTTTTTGTCATTTTTTCTTCCTTTTGGTTTGTTTTGCTTCCTTATCTACTTCTCACTTGCACCTAATATTCTGTTGTCCATGTTCCCGATAAAATGAAATGTGCTCAGCTGTTTTGTTATATTTGATTGCCATGGTTTCACTTTTGGTTATAATTGAAATGATCAAATTCCCAAAAAAAAAAAAAAAAACCCATCTGTCAGCAATCTGAAAACATGCTGTGTCAGACCGCAGTGATTACTTTGACTATTGGTCAGTTCGATTTCCGCCCCCTTTTTTAAGCTTGTTTAAAAATTGTTTCTTGCTTCATCTGCGATCCATCGCTAAACTGAGGTCCATTCTTTCTAAATTTGACCTAGAATTAGTCATCAATTTCTTTATCTCCTTAGAGAGGACTTTAACAGGAACCAATTGAAAGGCAGACATCACACCAGTTTTATTCTCAATACTTTGCCTATCGCTCAAATTTACAATTAATTTAAACATCTTGTTGTTTTTTTTACTTTTAATGCCCTACATTACAGCGCATTAAAATTATTTTTCTGATCTGTTGACCCCCTACACCTCCAGTGGACCTCCTTAAAGGGTAACCAAACAGTTGGAGGTTGACTCCACCCACAGCCGTACATTGAAAATCCACGTCAGAGGGGTGGAGCTGCGAAATTCAACTGTAATACCTCGTTTCAACCTGTAGGGGTAAGCACACAGACAGTTTTAGACCACTATTTGTAGAATCATACAAGTTTAATGGGGCGGGTATCAATTATAATTTCCAAAAATGATTTGATTCCAATTTTGTTCTTGATTCTTTTGATTATTCATTTCAATGTTGAGTTTACACATTTGTTTACAAATACATTATTAATCTACTATATGATTTACTTCAGGAATCAAGTCGTTTTACTTCCAGGTAAGAAAAAACTCACAACATATGACTAATATTTAATAAATAAATTAATTCTTAGTGGTCCAAAGGTAATATATGTTCATATATATGGATATAGTTCACTCTGAAAGGCTTCATAAAATGATGGTATGGCCCCTTTAAACTTTGGTAGATAAGAATTAATGAGATAAATAATCAAGCATAATGTTATTTAGTCTGTACAATGAAAAGAACAAAAAATACACCCATGAATACCTCCTTCAACTTGCAATATTTTACAAGCAAAATATGGAAAGGTTAATGTTGGATGAGATAATGTCGTAAGTGAAGGTTTAAATTAAAAAGTGCATATACACACAACAAAGCCCAAAGATCCTAAAGACAAGCCTAAAGAGATTTAAGATTGATGGTAACGTGTAATAAAACATTCCATTGTGTTTCTAGGCACATGTAATTAAAAGATAAAGTATAAGATAAGAGAAATGGTTGTCAGCCCAGTATTGAGGGTCATAGACGGGTCACCCGCGTACATTTCTGTTAATTCTATGTTCTGATTATTATATTTATTCCATTTCAGCTGCTTTGTATTTCTCACAGAATGCTCCAGTGAGTCTGAGAAAATGTCATTATTATAACCAAATTAGTTTTCTAACAATGTTTTCATATTTTCTGTGCGTCGAGCTTTAAAGGTCACGAATCCCTAAACATGTCTGAGCTGCGGAACAGCAAAACTGGTAATTACACTCGTATGCTACCTAATGTTTTGTGGAGAAATACAGCATTGATCAGACTGCAGCTGGAGCTGCAAGACAAATAGCAGAGCTGGAATCATTATGCAGTTTAGAAGATTCTTTTATGCATAAACATGCATGTATGAATGCATGTCATCCTTCTAAGACTCCCTAGTTCAGTTTCTATCACAATGTGACATTTTCCTATTCGGTTCTCAGTATTCTATATACCTACAATCAGATACTAATGATGCTGCAGAGCCAGCTGCCCAACAGCCCAGAATCATTTAGGAACATAAACCAAATACATAGGACAATCTAAGCTAAAGCTCAATTAAAGAGAGGGAAACTGCTGTTGCACTTCAAGCAACAATGGTTTATCAGTCATTCACTACCAATATGGGCTAGACCAGGGGTGTCAAACATACGGCCCGCGGGCCGTGTCCGGCCCCCCAGGTGGTTTAATCTGGCCCAGTTATGAAGAGAAAAATATATAAGAATTTCCAAAAAAGAAAGCAAGTTTCTAGCTCATTCCTGTGGCGAGTTATGGTTCTTTAAAGAAAAGACCGCAATGCGCAATTTCACCACTAGGGGGAGCAAAGGAAACTCAAGGGATCAAGAAATAAACATGGTGAAAGCCAAACCATGCCAAGTTTTGGGAGAGAATGCGAGATTAACGCCAAAATGTTTGCAAGTTTAATTTAGTTTATTTTTTCATTGATTAACACATTTATATTTTAGACTATTGATTACTATTGATTACTATTGACTGCTACCATTGATTACTACTATTGCTTTAATGTCAGATGTAAAACATGCAGTCTGTATAAAATTGTATAAACCTTTTTTTTTTCTTTTTTTAGTGAAATACATTTTATCTGAAATGCATTGGACTCTGTGAATAAAAGTGAAATAAGAAGTGATTAGACTACTGGGGTGTTTGAAGCCTTTTTCCAACTAAGAAAAAAACTAGACAAAATCAAAGGTACAGATAAGAAGTTGAACAAAGGTTAATTTGTTATTATGTTACTGGTCCGGCTCACTTGAGATCAGATGGGTTGAATGCGGCCCCCGAACCAAAATGAGTTTGACACCCCTGGGCCAGACGGTGGTGAACACACTGTATGTGTTGTCTCAGTGAATTCCAACTGCTTTACAACTGTACTCGTCTTGGGTCGTGACGATAATCAGTCTTTTTTACTGCCACATTCACCACACTGTGCAGCCCTGTCTGATGCGTCTGCCCTACCAGGCTGTAAATGTCCGTCGGAGGCGTGGTACCTGCAGAGCAAAGATCTCTGAACCGACGAGACCAAAAAAGTTCTGTTTAGTTTATATTTCCAGACGGGAAACTGATGTAGCATTTTTTTCCCCCAAATTTCAGTTAAGACTTAACGTCTTACGTTCATCCAAGGTTAAAAAAGGAAAAAAATGAACCAAGATTGGTAATAAATACTCATGTAGACATGCGAATAGGCAGAAATACACTTTAAGTTATACTCACCTTTGGTACAATTATTTTATATATGAAGTGAAATAAAATTGTAGTTTATACTTATAACAAGGATACACTATTGTGTAACAGATGAGCAATAAAAGATTATGGGTAATGCAGTTTAGTATGGAAACTGAAGCGGCCTGCCCTACTTTTTTGGGATCGTTTTCTCGTGTTAACGAGAGGATTTCTGGTTATGAGACAAAAACTCGTTATCATGAATAAACAAACTTGATTTTCTCGAGAAAACAACCTTGGTTTTCTTGTGATAACGAGATAATCAATAATGAAAGAGGAAGCGTCCCGCTCTCCCTTTCCCGCACGGAGATGCCGAGACTTCATCTGTTTTAACTCTCTTTATTTTGTGGTTAATAAGAAAAACAGCAGAAAAACACTCCAAAAAAGTTGTTTTTAATCTATTTTCTTATATTATTTTATTATTGAGTCTTCGCTCCCCAAACACCTTCAGTCCGTCTCAAGCACCAGCCCTCCTCCCTTTGTTTCTGCGATTACGCTGATTGACAGATCAAACAGCCGACGAGAATCTGCACATGATGTGTTCAATGACCTCCGGACATTAGAGGACCCGAACAGACACTCGACTCAATTCAGTCCACTACACACTTTTGTCATTTTTATACAATCCTCAGCAAAAAAAAAGCAGTTTTTCAGAAAACATTTTGACAGTATTTAATCCATCGATTCTATAAGCATCAGTTCTGGGGTTCGACGTTTTCTCTGTTAACCTGCATTGTTGTGCTGCTGATGTCCAGAGGTCAGTGAACGCACCATGCAGAAACGCTCGCCAGACCTGAATTCTGTCAATCTGTCAATGTTTGTTTGGGGTTTTTGGGTAAATTAATGGAGGTGGCTGGAGAATGAGACTGAATTAAGATGTTTAAAGAGCGTAGATCCACTAATAAATAAAAAATAGACTAAAAACAACTTTTGTGGCATGTTTTCAAACAGGTGAGGTCTCAGTGTCTCCGTGCAGGCAATGAAGAGGGAGACGCTTCATTCTTCGGTTCGGATTATCTTGCTATAACAAGAAAACTAATTTGTTTTCTCATTTTAACAATATTGCAGATCTCTTTATGACTCGGCTTCTGTAGTTCAGGTGTTTGGTTTCTCTTAATATTGGAAAGGCCTTGAACTTTAAAGTTACTCAGCATTGATATGATACTGAAGAAGTATATACCACTTTAAAAATATTTGATGATTTTTTAGGGTTTTTTTTGGTCCAAATCTCTTTTTTTCTTTTTCTTCTGTGTAATGTCTTATTTGAATGTTGACATTTTAAACAACCACAAAACACAAAGCAGATGAGCATGACATCCTGAGCCAGTATAATTCTTTAAATTTAAGGAGATGGCATTTGACAAAATGTCTCTAAATTAGTTTGGTGAGATCAGTTTTTATGGCAATTAAATTTGTACTTGATTGTCACAAATCAATGTAGTAAAGCCTGTAGTAATTAAATTCAATAAGACAGATGACAGTGACCTTTTCCTGTCATTGCCAGAGAAAAGAAAATCTTTTTAATGTACAGATTTGTCCTTTCCCAACCCCTAAAATAAGCTTTTCTTCAAGTTTTTTTTATTTTTCTTGAAAAAATAGTTTAAAAAAAAAAAGAAAGAAAAAATAGTTTATCTGTATTTTAAACAAAATATAAAAAAATACAAAAAAAAAATTCTAGATTATGGAACATTTGACTGTGTAACACAGTTCATTTGTATTTAGTGTAGTTAAATGTTTAATTCAGGGTAAGCTTGGTTTTAATATGTAAAAATCCATAAAATTGAAAGTTTATTTTGTTAAGTTGTTAATGTCACCAGATAAGTACTCAACCGTTTTATGGTAATTACACATATGTGCTCTTATTGTGAAAGGGGAGCAAAAAGGATGTGACGTTGTTGTTGATGGCGCTGAATGTGTGTGGCGGAATAAAGTTATCGTGAAGCTAAGAAGTGCGTTTAGAGTTTACTTAACATTGGTAGCAGAGGATGGTTACCAACTACAGAGTCCCACCAACTTTTGACGAAGGAAAGCCGTACGAGAGCTGGAAAAATGAAGTCGCGGTGTGGACCCGAGTTACAGAGCTTGAAAAGAAGAAGCAAGCGCTCGCCGTTGCTTTGGCGCTGTCGGGGCGCGCGAGAGAAGTGGCGATGGAAATATCGGTGGACGATTTGAACAAGGACACAGGCATGAACACGTTACTGGAGAAGCTAGATGATTTGTTTCTCAAAGAAAAAAAAGACCGGACCTACGAGGCTTACTCAAGTTTTGATCGGATAATGAGAGACAGTAACGTATCCATGACGGATTATATAATTGATTTTGAGCAGCGGTATGCTCGAATGCGCAAATACAAAATGGAACTTCCAGATGCAGTTTTAGCGTTTAAACTGCTGGACACAGCTTGCCTGGACGTGAAAGACAGACAGTTAGCACTGACAGCCTGTGCAGACTTGTCTTTTAGCACCATGAAGTCTGCGCTAAAGAGGATTTTTGGAGGGAAAACGTCTGCTTCAGCGATGGGAATTAACCAGGATGTTGCCTACATAACTGAACAGAGGCGACAATTCAGCAAACCATGGCTACATAATGATAAACAGAAGACACCGCTGTCCGGCACTAATCCTCTGGATAGATATGGTCGCAGATCAAAATGTGCCATTTGTCAAAGCACATTTCACTGGGCCAAGGACTGTCCACACAAAGGTGAGCAAGTTAAACTGACTGAAGATAAAGCAAATGTTGTAGAAGAGTGCAACGTAACGCTGTACACAAAAGAGTCACCCACTGAAGCAGAGATCTTTATGACAGAGTCTTTTGGCTCTGCAATAATTGACACGGCATGTACACGGTCAGTGTGTGGACAAGAATGGTTAGACCACTATACCAGTCAGTTAAATCAAAATGAAGTAAAAAATATGAAGAAGTCAGAAATGCACAGTTGCAGACCCTTCAGATTTGGAGATGGAAAAGTGGTCAACTCCATCAAAAGACTAAAGATTCCAGCTAAAATTGGACGGACAAAGTGTCATATTGAAACAGAAGTTGTTCCAGCCAAGATTCCACTTCTTCTGAGCAAAGAATCTATGAAAAGAGCAGGAACTGTGCTGGATATGGAAAATGACCGTGCAGTGATGTTCAACCACCCTGTAAAACTTGAGTTTACAAGCTCAGGCCATTACTGTGTGAACATTATGGATATTGAAGACCAAATCATTCGGGACAATGACCACATTTTGATAGCAAATGAGAATGTTATTCAACAAGAAAACACAGATGAGAAACTGGAGAGTGAGTGTGACGAGGAAATACTGATGATCTCAGAAAAAATGACCACATCAGAAAAACAAAAGATCTTGATGAAGCTTCACCAACAGTTCGGTCATGCTTCCGTGGAAAGGCTTCAGAAACTTTTGATCAGCTCAGGCAACAAAGATAAAGAATGTGAGATCATCCTGAAAAGAATTGTTGATGAATGTGAACCGTGTCAGAGATACAGCAGAACAAAGCCAAGACCTGCTGTGGGCTTACCACTGGCATCTCAGTACAATGAGACTGTGGCAGTTGATCTCCATGAACTACAGCCAGGTATGTGGTATCTTCATATTATTGACCAGTTCACGCGATTTAGCGCAGGAAGTATTCTGACCACAAAGAAGTCATCTGAGATAGTGAAACACTTCATTCATGTTTGGATAAGTGTGCATGGCCCACCTCAGAAACTGTTCAGTGACAACGGAGGAGAGTTTAACAATGACGAGATGAGAGATATGGCAGAAAACTTTAACATAGAAATTAAGACAACAGCAGCTTACAGTCCCTGGAGCAATGGACTTATGGAAAGACACAACCAAACACTTACTGAGATTTTAATGAAAGTAAAGGCCTCCAATGCTTGTGACTGGGATACTGCACTGGACTGGGCTCTTATGGCCAAAAATACAATGCAGAATGTACATGGCTTCAGTCCTTATCAGCTGGTGTTTGGACAGAATCCCAACCTGCCCTCTGTCCTGACTGACAAGCCTCCAGCTTTAGAAGGCACCACAAAAAGTGAGTGGGTTGCTAGACACATTTCTGCTATGCATGCATCAAGGAAGGCCTTTACAGAAGCAGAATGCTCTGAAAGGATACGGAGAGCATTGCGTAAACAAATACGCCACTCAGATGAAAAATATGAGCTGGGTGAAAAGGTCTACTATAAAAGAGTGGACTGTCATGAATGGAAAGGGCCAGGAGTCGTCATTGGCCAGGATGGTGCTGTGGTGTTTGTCAGACATGGAGGAACGTGCATCCGAGTACATCATCTCAGACTCAGAAAAGCAAACACATTGACTCAAGATCACCACCTCAAGGATGATGCAGAAGTGGACACAAATCTTTTGAAAGAAAAAGTTGTGACAGGTGCCCCTGAAGAGAGCCTGGAGGACACTTCACCAGCAGGAGCCACCTCTATGACACAAAATGAAGCAGAACAAAACATCAATGACAACATGAGGCAACACAGAATTGTGGAACTAGAAAATGATGTTAAACTCAAAAAGGGACAAGTTCTGAAATACAACGATGGTGACAGTGGTGTTATATACACAGCACAAGTCACAGGACGTGGAGGTAAGGCTACAGGAAAATATAAAAACTTCTATAATCTTGTACTGATGGAGCCCAGTAGTGTTGCAGGTAACACGTGTTCAGTTGACATTACACAGCTGGAGAGCCTTCAGATAGAACCAGCTGTCACTGTTGATGATACAGCAGATGTTAATGATGATGTGTTTATGACTGGAGACTTATCATTTGACCAAGCCAAAGAAAAAGAGATAAAAGGTTGGAGAGACAATGATGTGTTTGTAGAAGTTCAGGATGAGGGACAGAAATGCATCTCAACTAGGTGGGTGTGCACTCTTAAAGAGACACTCACTGGATTGGTACCAAAAGCACGCTTAGTGGCGAGAGGTTTTGAAGAGTTACATGTGTCTGAGCTGCAAAAGGATTCACCCACGTGTGCATCTGAGTCTCTTCGGCTCCTTGCCGCAGTAATCTGTCAAAGACAGTGGCCCCTCAATTCCATGGACATAAAAGCGGCATTTCTCCAAGGAGTGGAACTCTCACGTGACCTTTACATCAGACCTCCACCAGAGGCAGATTCTAAAGGCACATTGTGGAAACTTAAAAAGTGTGTATATGGTTTGGCTGATGCATCACTTTATTGGTACAACAGGGTGAGGGAGATTATGCATGCAACTGGAGGAAAAATGTCAAAGGTTGATCCTGCTGTCTTTTACTGGCTTGATGAGAAAAACACTGTAATCGGGGTGCTTGCTTGCCATGTGGATGACTTTCTGTGGGGGGGTACACAAAGCTTCTCCACAACTGTAATACCTGAACTAAGATCAGCTTTTCAAGTTGGTCGTGAGGAGCATGGTAGCTTCTGTTATGTGGGAATAGATTTTGTGTCTATTAATAAAAAGGTTCAACTGCACCAGGAAAACTACATCCAGCACCTGCAGCCCATACAGTTGGACGCTGTGCGGGCTGTACAGCAAGACTCACCTCTGTCAACAGAAGAAAAAGATCTGCTCAGGTCCAAGATTGGGCAGATTCTCTGGGTTGCAAGGCAGAGTCGGCCGGATGTCCTGTTTGATGCAAGCATTTTGGCGTCAAGCTTCAAAGATGCCACCGTGCACACAATCCATGAAACAAATAGAACTGTGTGCAAACTGAAATCCAGAAAGGTGGCTCTGAACTTTGAACACTTAGGCAAGGATACAGCCCTCAGGATGATGGTGTTCAGCGATGCCTCATTTGCAAATCTGTCAGATGGAGGCACTCAAGGAGGTCACCTGATCGTTCTTATGGGAGAACATGGAAAGTTTTCACCGCTCTCTTGGCAGTCAAAGAGAGTGAAGAGAATTGTGAGGAGCACACTCGCTGGAGAAACATTGGCAATGTCTGATGGAGTTGACAATGCCCATTTTCTAGCGACACTGTTCTCTGAACTAACAACTGGCAGTGCTGAACATGCTCCACCCATAATATGTATCACAGACAGTCGTTCACTGGCTGACGCACTGAAATCCACAAAGTCTGTCTCGGAAAAGAGACTTCGCCTGGAGATAAGTGCCATCAAGGAACTCATCGAAGCTCAGATAATTGAGCGGGTGTTGTGGTACAACACGAAGAAACAACTTGCAGACTGCCTCACAAAGAAGGGGGCATCTGCATGCAAGTTGCTTGAGGCCCTGAGCGAAGGACAATGGGAACTTGGTTAATGTTTGATGCTGTAACAGCGAGGTTAATGAAAATAGTTCATGATGTATTTTGTTTAATCATTGTTTTTGTTTCTTCATCTCACTTAGTGAGTTAAAGTTAAAAGGAGTTCATGATGTGTTTTGTTTGATTATTGTTTTTTTTTGTTTCTTCATCTCACTTAGTGAGCTAAAGTTAAAAAAGGGTAAAAAAAAAAAAAAAAAAAAAAAAAAAAAAAAAAGACAGTGAGTTTGTTAAGTTGTTAATGTCACCAGATAAGTACTCAACCGTTTTATGGTAATTACACATATGTGCTCTTATTGTGAAAGGGGAGCAAAAAGGATGTGACGTTGTTGTTGATGGCGCTGAATGTGTGTGGCGGAATAAAGTTATCGTGAAGCTAAGAAGTGCGTTTAGAGTTTACTTAACAATTTAAACACAATTGGACTCAACCAAATAATTTCTGGATTTTTGTTCCCCCAATACTCAAAATTACCCGGACTTTTCACACTTACTGCAGTGGAATCATATATTCAACATATTGCAGCATTTGAGACAGCAGTACTGTAAACAACCTGTTGATACTTTTCAAATACATTGGTTCTAAATTATTGCAAATAAAACAAAGCACATAACTGAACACTTATAAGACCTTATATGATGCAGGTCCTCATCCAAAGAGGAATTTCCAGTTTTTATATTTTATTTTGAGTGTAGCAGAATGTTTCTCCACTTTAAGATCGACTCAAAACATGAAAGGCGGGGCCACACTCAATGATAAGACTAAGTTCCAGCTGAAGTCTACAAAGTCCTTCTTTTAACTGCTAATTACCTAAATCGGCAATCAGTCAACCAGAAGCTGAAATCATCAAATTCAGTCAATCCACATCACCTAAACTAGAGATGACTAAAAAAAAAAATTCAGGCGGGGTGACCCCAAAATGAAACCAGGGACACTTTCAGACCTATGACTTCAGCCTCAACTTAAAGCAGCCTTTCCTCATCTTCTTGATTTCACAACTACACTATATTACCACAAGTATTGCCTTGACTCACATATGAACTTAAGTGTCGTCCCCTTCCAAACCCATAGAGTTCAATATGATTTTTACGCAGCGGTTCCAGCTTAAACTCTTCTGGGAAGGCTGTCCACAAGGTTGAGGAGTGTTTATAAGATTTTTTTACCATTCTGTTTCTCAGTCTCCGTTCTAATTCATCTCAAAAGTTATTTGGATTGTTGGCTTGGATCTAACCCTTCTTGGCGCATTTTCAGCTAAATATTGGATTATCCTCTCTCTTGCTCGCTCCAAACCTCATTCATGCCAGCTTCTTCCTTTTTTCCATTTCTCCAGTAATCACTCACCAGACATAAGACAGCACCTGCGCCATATTCCTGCTCAACTGCACAGTTACCACATCAGCAGATTTTAAATGACTTCATTTTAACACAAGGAGAAAAAAATGTGTTTAAAATATTTTGTTGAATTTTCTGTTTTAGCTGAAACTTTTTAAAATAGATTGTGTGTTTAATACTGAGTAAACATGTATACAACCGTGTCTCACACCTGAAAGACACATGCCCAAAAAAAGGGGGTGGGTTTACTACACAAACACAAAGATTTTATTCCTACTTTGTTCCTTTAACCGGTGGAAAAAGGAAGAGCAGCACTTACAGAAAAAGAAAAAAAAAACTAAAATCGATGTTTGAAAAATAACCTCAGATTTTAGATGTGTCTTAAGTGGTCTTTTGGGCCGAGGAGCAAAAGATCAGCCGATTTGAAAAAACACTTAATAGACAGAAATCCATACTCAGCCAGCATCAAGCATGAGGTAATAAATTTGCTTTCCCAGCTCGATTTACTCCCACACGTCTTGATTTCCTCGTCACAGCCACACATAAATTTGCTGTCTCAGCTCACACCTACGGGTTCCAGGACTGGTGATTCCCCGATCAATGCTGCTGAACACACAGAGGATGCTTTTTCCATTTTACTAACTGAGAGTTTGAGAATAGCTGGAGATGAAATTCATATTATCAGCTTCAATATTATCTAAACACCATTAGGTGTGTTTGTATATATAGTACATTATTACATCTACCAAATACAAATGACTTTAAATTTAAATCTACAAAGGACATTTCATACAACAATGTGGGGCTTTGGAACAAAAAAAGGGCCAGAGAAAACATTTTTCCTTCATTTTTACCGTTCATAATATTTTTGTGTCGACTCAGATATCACAAAAGTGATATTTGTGAGCACAAAACACAACAGCAGTAAGATAAGCAAAACTAACAAACGGTAAAAAAAAAAAAAAAAAAAAAACCCGTTGTGTGTCCACACTTTAAATCTGATTGGCTGCTGGGTGTTGATGCCCGTCTATAAAAAGAAGCACATATCCCAAATGCTCTACATCACTGTATAGGCTTCTTTGAAGAAAATAAATAAAACTTTTCTGCATCTTCTTGATAAAAACAAGCTATAAGAGTTGAACTTTCTATCTAAACTGATCCTTTCTTGAAACTATTGTGACAATCAGCTTTATATATCACTTCCATTTCCGCCAGGCGACGCGTTCTAGTGTTACCTTGACAACAGGCAGCACCACCAATCAAATAGGTTTTTTGTTAAAAAAAAAAATAAAATAACCTAAACCAAAAAAATAAATACTAAAAATCTATTGCATATATATATATATATTTTTTTTTTAAGTAACCATGTTATTAGCCGGTTAGTGTCTGACAAAGTGTGCATATTCATAATTGAACAAACGCAGTGGAAGCCTGAACATTCTAAAGCTAATTTTCTTTTATATATTGCATGCATGAACACAATAACATTGACAGCCCTGGTATATATACATATATATAAATGTATGTATGTGTGTGTGTTCAAAAGTATTTATGTGAGTGTAGAAATAAGTGGTAAAATAAGATGTCCAATAGCTTATTTACTATTTCTAGTTTTTTAAAACTTGTGATTACTTGAGTCTTGCCTTTTCTTTATTCTCAATGTACTTACTATTTAATTTTAAATAAATTTTTAACACAATTGTTTGTATTCACTTTGAGTTTCACCTGTTTTATATTTGTGTGTCATAAAATGCGAGTAGTGATGCTGTTCTGCTAAGTTTTCCAGTCATTTTCCAGTAATCTTTTCTTTTTTCCACTGTATGAAAAATATAAGGCAAAGAAAAGATGCTCAAATTCATTTAGACAATTTGTAGCAATAAGTCATCTCTAAGTGAAAACTTCTTTTGTCATGACTTTTTTTTATCCACATAAAATATTTTGTCAATTTTCTATGAAACTAATACATTTTAAAATGTTCTCTTTACATGTGGTGCCAGTTCACATAAATCTAGTGTATCAAGCAATTATTTTAGCACACTATAAAAGCTTTTCCCCTTCCAGAAGAGTGTAAACGAGACAATTATCTCCTCAAAATGTAGCATTACTTCCCGCCCACTGTAGCGCGTTGTTTATTTTAATCCAAGTTGAAAGTGTTTAATTAATATGTTTCAAGTGCACTGAAATGTGTTACCTCTTTGCTCATGACTAGGATTTCATTCTTTTATTTAGAGAAACGCAGATCTTTTCTGGCTGCTATCTTCTTTGTTTAATATTGACAAAATGATCAGAGTTCAGAGAACAAAGGACTTCGGCTCAAAGGCTCTTTTTTGTCTTGTTCTGTTGTGATAGAGGCGTTGTGCTGTTCTGACAACATTTATACTCTATTGTGAACAAGGAAAATTATATCAAAGTTACTTTAAACAGCTTTTTTCTGTTTCCTTAATCTCAAAATTTTATATGGTGGAGCCGCAAGCGATCTGCATCAAGACAAATCAGGTCTATTTTCAAAATATGATCAATTTTTCACAATAAAACACAGCTACTGACAATTGTGATCATATTTTTGTCTCTAAACAGACCTGAAAATATATTGTTCCCCGCGTATTCGCGGGGGTTAGGGACCGGAGACCTCTCCGAATATGCAGAATCTGCGAATACGGAGAACACAGTGTCCGTCTCAACCCCCATCCCCCGCGGCTGAAGGATGTCCGTAACCGATCTGTACTCGCCACAAAACATTTCTGATCATGCTTGGAAACATTTACTGCAGAACACTGGAGTATTGCACAACATATAGAGGTTTTTTTTTTTATATATCCAAGCAAAAGACTTCTTTTATATCCCCAAAAAACACTTGCTTCCTTCTTCATTAAATAAGTGTGAGAGGGCAGCTCTATCAAAAAAAATTGCCTGTTTTATTCATAAAAACACCTGCTCTGAATGATACTTATCCTCTGCAATTATCAGGATATTTTCAAGCTGGTTCTGAGTTAGCTCATGCCATTTCTCCATGCAGTCTCACTATGTATGCGGTGCACCTGTGTGTGTGTGTCCGCCGCGGACAGGCTGGCGTTCTCTTTAACTGCTTTCCCCTCCTGGGAAGTTCCTACAGTACCTTTGGCATCAAAAGTTTCACACAAATAACGTGAGTCATTGGAGTTTTTGTGATGAACCAGAGGAGTCACATGACTGAAAAATAAATCTGCAAATACGTGTAACCGCAGATAAAGAAACGCAAATAAGCGGGGGAACACTGTAAACACTCAAACAACGCACAACACATTTGAAACAAACAGATACACACAAACACAGATTAATGTAGCGGACCGACGGAGCGGGAGGGAGGGGGGGGGGGGGGGGGCTTTGGCTGTCTAAAAACACAATCAACAAGAGAGAGGCAGAGAGCATTTGGTGACAAGTAAAAATGAACCATGTCAAATTAACTGTAGCTCTGACTATCTACAGCTGAGCAGAAGTGTTTGTCGACCATCGCAATTAAAAATATGCATCTGGTGTGAACTGGGGGTGTAGCGGATTCCGCGCACACTCCAGGTGTAATATCATGCATCAATAACACATGATTACTTAAATTGGTGATAAACTTAATAGTTAAAACAATAACATTATTTTAAGAATGTGATTACAATCAGACATTGATGTTCCAACTAGTCTCTTTCTCTTTTTTCTGCAGGAAGATGATTACTGCTAAATAGCAGAAATATTTAGCAAACAGTTAAAGATAGAGGTTTTGTTTTTTTAGCCAATTACTTTGCGTCAACTTTCAAAAAAGCCTCTGTATAATGTGTTATATAAGAATCCATTTGGTCCAATTCACAACACTACCAGGACCTAATGTAACTGTTGCTTTTAACTATGTGTTAGACAGCAAATCCTCTGAAGGTTGAGTGGAGTCGAGGATTTGATGAGGTGATTTGTTAGCAAAGGGGGGGGCTGACACAACAGAAGGCAGGTAGTCACATTGTACGGAAAAAAGCAAGGAAAGATATTCTATTTGTGGTGCTTACAGGAGTTTATTTTCATAGATGTATGCATTTACACTTCATAAAAAGGTGTAAAAGGTTCCCATCATTATCTCTTAATTAGATCTGCATCAGTTTAATTAGATCAAAATTAAGGCTGAGGCTTTCATTAACCTCAACAATACAGCAAATCCTGAATGTACAAGATGCAAACCTTCTTTTTTTAGCTATCACATATCATTATTAATGGTGGCTGTTTTGATGCTGCAAATTAAAATCTGAAGCTGATCACATTAAGAACGTGTCCTTTAGCTCAACATGCATTTTCTTATGCTGGTCAGCTACTTATTTATCTTCATCAGTGCCAAACTCAGCGGAAAAGCACCAAAACGTTTTTCTGTAAATGTCAAAAACAGCTGGCTTCACATGGATTCACGTGTGCAGAGCTTTACATGTAGTACTCAGTATGTAATGTTTAAATAGCTTCTTTTTTAATTAGTTTATACTCAATTTTCAAAACCAAACTGAAGACATCTATCAAAAAATGACTAAAAAAATTAGATGGAAATGTCTGTACCTCACTGGCCAACTTTATTTGAATGCTGCACGCTTGCAGCACAAAGGTACATCATCGGTTATTCTGATTAGGTCAAAAACAAAAGAGCACAAGCATCGCAAGGAATATATCTAGAAAAAACACTTAATGGTGAATTTTCTAAATTTTATTTTATTTTTTGTGCAAGGAGTCAATTTTTTCCTTTTTGCTTTTGTATTTTAGTTTGTTTTGTATATGCGAATTTAGGCAACTGAATTTATTTCCTGTTTATATATTTTTTTTAATATAATTTCTTATTGATTATAAAAATGAAGAGTGTAAAATGTAGCAAATTGAAGTCAAATATCTACTGCAGCTTTTTAGCCAGTCACTCATAACAACACTCCCCCATTTTAGAGTGGTTTTGGTGAACAAGTCCCTGCAAATACTTGAGACTGAAGACATTCTGAAGAACAGCTTAAATTATAAAAAAAATAAACAAGGAAACACTTAACTCTGGCTAAGATATCAAAGTAACTGAATAAGCAAACCTGAAAATATTCCAACACAATTAAAGCAGAAAAAAAAAAAAAAATCCAGCGTTCTCACAGTTTTTCAGTTGGAATAATTTCTAATGGACCAACATGAACAACAGGCCACTCAAAGGTAACCAGATGATCTGACAATCACTTGGTCTTGGCATGTCTGAGTCAAGCCATTCTAAGCTCTTAATTATTATTTTATACACTTCTGGTCACTTCAGCAGGTCTGGAACTATATTCTCTGCATTTTAGGAAGGTATATGTGTAGTATTGATCTTACTGGTTTTACTGTTGCATTTGATTTTACTGATGATTGTTTGACTCTGCTCTGTGTTCCCATCGGCAAAGGAAGTTCCTACTGGAAAAATAAACTAACTTTGACTTTGACTTTGACTAGCCCGTGTGTTTGTGGATGAGGAAGAAAGTGAATAAAAAAAAAAAAAGTCAATTGGAACTTAGTCAATTTAATAAAAGTTGGATCAGACTTGTTCAGAGATCTCTTGGTCTCAAGCATGCAAAACAAAAGACTTATAAAATACACTTCACTCATATACCTTCAAGGTGTGCCTCATCTGCCCTTAAACCAGGGGTCGGCAACCTGCGGCTCCGGAGCCGCATGCGGCTCTTTAAGCGCTGCCTTGTGGCTCCCTGGCACTATTTCCAAAATGTTGGAAAATGGAAAAAGATGGAGGAGGGAAATATGTTTTTGGTTTTAATCATTGTTTTAACCCCGAACAAACATTGACAGATTGACAGGATTCAGGTCTGCCGAGCGTTTCTGCATGGTGCGTTCACTGACCTCAGGACACCGGCAGCAAAACAAAGCAGTTTATCATAGAAAACATTGAACCCCAGAACTGATCCTTATAAAATCAAGGGATTAAAAAGTCTCGCCATTTTTTTTTCCTGAAAAACTGCTTTTTCTGAGGATTGTATAAAAATGTCAAAAGCATAGTAGCGGACTGAGTTAATGTCTGGAGTTCATTGAACACAACATGCGCAGTGATCTGTCAGTCAGCTGTTCGGAGGTTTGGGGTAAATAAAGGGGGGAGGGCTGGTGCATGAGACGGAATGTAGGCGTTCGAGGTATCCCCACTAATAAAATGATTAGTGAATACAACTTTTGTGGAGTGTTCTGCTGCTGTTTTTCTGGTTAACCACCAAATAAAGAGACTTAAAACAGATGAAGTTTCGGCGTCTCCGTGCGGGAAAGAGAGCGCGGAACGCTTCATTTTTCATTATCGATTATCTCGTTATCACGAGAAAACGATAAAAAAAAAAAGTAGGGCAGGGCGCTTTCAGCGTTCGTAATTTCTGATTTTTGTCAGTATATATTTGGAATGACACTTAAGCCATTGGCTGTAGCTAGTCCGCTCCCGCAACGCAACAGAGCCGTGACTCTAGCGGTGTAAGCCCGGGGTTAGGGAAATTATTGTGTTTGGTTGCTCAGAAATGAGGATAGCTGCGCTGATTTGGTGTCAAAAGAGAGAGAGAGAGAGAGAGAGAGAGAGAGAGAGAGGATACTGCTGCGTTTTACCCATGCACTGACTTGTTTGGCATTTGCACAGAAATCAAACTTAAACTGTATTCATTTGATTTTATACACTTTACCTCTTCAAAAGGCTGTTGTTTTATTTTTATTAATGTATGCTGCATTTTATTGTACTCTGTTGCCCAGATAAGGGGCACGTTATGCACGTTCCATTGTTGTTTTTACGAATCCTCAAAATAAAAATGACATCAGAAATCGGATTTCTTTATTGCATTTCTTTAATTTCATCAAAGCAATGAAACAAACTGTAATTCATTAATATTGTAATGAAGTTAAACTTCATCCTACAACAGAGTAGTCACGTGGTGATTCATTCTCCACAGGATTAAATAAACATTCAATCATGAAGGCTCATCATGTATTTGTAACCAACTTAGTTATTTTGATAGTAGGCTAATATAGCTAATATAGATACATACAACATGTGTTGCCTTCATTATAAGACTTTTAATTTTTTGCGGCTCCAGACAGATTTGATTTTGTTTTTTTTGGTCCAATATGGCTCTTTCAACATTTTGGGTTGCCGACCCCTGCCTTAAACCAATGTTTGTCAGGATAAGAGAACCCCCTTAAAACCTTAACTCCTTATTGGTCAGTGTCCTTACCCCTGCTACTGCAGACAATGTAATTACCTGCTTTGTTTTTCAGTGGAAAACTATTGTGGAAGGGCAGGGCTGGGGTATGCCACAGAAAGGAGGCCCAGGGGAAGGACAGGAAATCAACGATACAGAAAGAGTTGCGTGCAATCATTGAGGGGGAGCGAGCCAGCAGGGTGGTTGGTATGCCTCAGCCGGGAGCTTGGACAAGATCGGAACACTCAGTGGAACGCTAAGTATCATAGGTGGAGTTGTGGAAGTCTGAGCCACACCATATACGTTTCCTGACTCAGGCGGTCTACGATGTCCTACCAAACCCTTCTAACTTGTTCTGCTGGGGAAAGGTGGAGTCGCCAGCCTGAAACCTATGCCTAAAGAGAGAGGGTGACCCTGGAGCGCATCCTCAGCTGCCCTGGCAGAGGGACGCCATGACCAAGTGCTAAAGGCAATGGGCAACACCATTGGCATTAATGGCATTAAGCACCAGCGCCTCCGCCCAGCGAAAAACATCATTGCCTTTGTCTGGGCTGGGGAGAAGCCACCACTACCTGCCTGGGCCACCCACTCAGACTGGGAGTTAAAAGTTGACCTTGGAAAGCAACTGAAATTTCCAGAATCCATTGCCAGTACAACCTTGAGGCCAGATATGCTGCTCACCTCAGAAGCTTCAAAGCAGGTTGTTCTCCTGGAGTTGACCGTCCCCAGGGAGGATCAGATCGATGGGGCAAATGAGAGGAAATGGGCAAAGTATGCTGACCTAGTAGAGGAGTGCCGGAACAATGGTTGGAGAGCAAGGCGCGAGCCCACTGAGGTGGGATGCAGGGGGTTCATAGGCCAGTCACTTTGTAGGGCGTACAATATGCTGGGTATCACAGGGGCTAGCAAGCGCAGGGCTATTAAGGAAGTAACAGAGACCGCAGAAGTAGCCTCAAGGTGGTCGTGGATTATGAGGGGGTGAACCATAGGTACCTGGACACAGGCTGGGATTTGATCATCAGTGTATGAAACGCTCCATGAGCCAAGGTAACATCACCGATGATGTGTCCAGGTTGCATCACTAGTTGATGTATGTGAAAGCTGGTGAAGTCATTTAAATCTCACCTAACTGGTTTCAACTGGTCCATGTGGTTTGATGTGACAATAGATTTCTCAAAGTGTTAATACCGAAATATGAAAGTAAACAGTACTGTGTTCCAAAAAAAAACCTTCATTAAACCTAATCAGAAAGTATAAAAAGCCTACATTGTGTAAATAAACTCGTCACATGTAACATCTGAACCTTTGAAGATTAACTTTGTTTCTCACATACATTTGTTGTAGACAGTGATAATAACAATGTACACATTTAAAAGGCAATCAAAGGTTCTTGGGGTTATATAATCTGTAGAACCTGAAATTGCATTTTTGGTCAATTTTTTAAGAAAGAAAACCCATGGACCAACTGCTAATTCTATGAAAAGGAAACCCATTAAACGTATATGAATTCTTGGAAGTGTGTTTAATGTGAGATGGCAATTGTAAGCTTCATTTACTTTATTACCACAACATTTAGCTTCTAAACCACATGGACCTACCATTTTCAAATCAATATTGACTGAAAGGAGCTTATATATGAAGAAAACACGATAGAAATGTTCAGTAAACACTTTAAATCAAACATAGTTTATAGTTTTCGTCATGCTTTTTGACTACAGAATCACTTCTCACTGCACAACCTCGTCACTATAAAAGCAAGATGGCTCACTTTGGGAAGGCGTGTGTGGGAAGTCAATTTATTGCTAAATGGCACTGTCTCATGGTACTTGTGTCACTATGGCAACAACTGGAGACAAAGATCAGGATAAGACAGCAATAAGACGGCAAATAAGAGGGAAGGCTCTTCATTTCTTTCATTCTTTCTATGTTTGATGGGGTGTAACTTTTTTTTTTTTTAAATAAATTGCGTTAAAACTAGATTTCTTCGTAGGCCTGATGTCGTTTGTTTAAGCGTATGAGCCGCAGAGCTGAGAGGTGGCACACAAATGTGAGCATACCACAGGACCCGCTGGAAGGAAGCATCTCCCATGGGAGCCGTCTGCCTCCCTGTGAAAATGTCCATCAGCTGGATAATTACTGCACGAATCCTTTCACCTTGAGGGAGCCATTGAATGCAAAATGTCACTATTGGCGGGAAAGTAATTACAATGCATGGCATAGAAAGGCTTTAACATGGTAATGTAGATCAATAGTTGTTATTTTATGGCATTTTATTCAAATTATTTGATGATTTTTTTTTTTTTTTAATTAGGCCTGTAATTCTGCTACTTAAGAACTAAACGTTAATTAGCAACAACTGATATGAGAAAGCCTTGGATTATGATCAAACTGATAAATTACATTTGCATAACCTGTGGGTTGCCATACCCGAGAGGTTTTATGTGTTGCTTTTATGAAATATTTGTTTTTTCCAGCACAGGTTTTGGACAAGGGAAGGTGGGGAACTTGAAGTTTCAAGTCAGACAGAACAGAAACTTAATCGGAAACTATAAATAGGATGAATTTTCTTCTACTTTCAACAAATGTTATCTCGTAGATGAGAAGAGGAAAGAAAAAGGTGCAAGTTAAAGAGAAAGGACGGACCAGATTGGAGGCGTGATTGTGAAAAGAGGCAATGTGGAGAGACAGCAAAAGGGAATTTTGGAGCGATAATAAAGGACAGATATGAGGGAGGGGAGGCAGGAGAAGGGATGAAGGCGTGGGCGAGATAACAGCCACTTTCATCCGTCTCACCATTTTAACAGAGAGGCCCGAGTTTGTGGATGAGAGTCAGTGTGCTCCATCTCAAGGCTTTACACAAATACAAGTGTTTCCTGGTAAATGGAGTCAACACTTCAAGACCACATGTTGACCGAGACGGATGAAAGCGCAAAATCGCGGAGTCACTTCGGAAGCTGGAGTTCTCATTAATCCCCTCCGTGTCCCTTCTCAAGACAATTGCTGACAGAAAAGCAAGATACTGCAACAGCGAATGTAAAGCAAACAAAGTTTATTTGGAGAAAATAAATTAAACAAAGCTATCCATGTTGCATTTGCTTCATCAAATTTGGCTGATTTTTTTTTCACAAACACACAATTCACCACTCATACAAAGTATGGAATCACTTGAAATGGATGAAACATGAGAGTTCAAGCACGGATCAGAATAAAGTTATTCTGATGAACAGTAAAAACCTGATATAGTGTTTTTTTTTCTAGAAAATAAATTACATTATGTGCAGTGTATTAGATTAATATGAATATATTCAAATGATATAGTAGATTATTAATGTATTTCTAAATAAATGTGTATAAATGTGTAAACTCAAAATTGAATGGAATGAAATTGAAAAATTGAAGAAGAAAAAAAAAATGGAAAAAAAAAAAAATTGAAAGAATCGAGAAAAAAAAAAAAAAAAAAAATCGGAATCGAATCGATTCAGGATCTTGTGAATCGAATTGAATCGATTCAGGAAATTACAATCGATACCCAGCCTTAATATAGACATGGTCAAGACAATCTCCTGCAGCTCAAACCGAGCATCAGAATGGGTGATTTCAATGACATGGTTGTTGGTGCCAGACGCCCTGATCTGGGTGTTTTGGAAACTGCTGATTTGCTGGAATTTTCACCCACAACCCTTTCTAGAGATTATAGAGAATGGCCAAAATTTAAAGAAAATATGTAGTAAGTGGCAGTTCTGTGTGCGGAAATGCCTTGATGATGCCAAAGTTCAGAGGTGAATGCCCAGACTGGTTCCGACAACAGTTGCTCAAGAAGAGCATCTCTGAATGTCCAACCTTGAGGCAGTTGGACTACAGCAACAAAAGACCACACTGGGTACCACTCCTGTCAGCTAAGATCAGAACATGGAGTTCACACAGATTCACCAAAAATGGAAATTATCAGATTGAAAAGTGTTGTCTGGTCTGATGAGTCTCCGTTTCTGCTGCGACATTCGGAGGGTAGGGTCAGAACACATAAACGCATGGATCCATCCTGGCTTGTATCAATGGTTCAGGCTGGTGGTGACGGTGTAATGGGGTGGGGTATCCCAACCCTAACCCAGCAAAGGACGCGATACTGGACGTGGTACCAGACGCAAATAAACAACACAAACCTAAAGAGTTTGGAAAGCCCTTTCTGAGATAAGGTACCAGTGTGCGCTGCGGTTTTGGACCTGTTAAAGTTTATGGCCTGGTGGTTGGGGACTTAATGGAAACAAGCAGCACATCAAAAGACGATGAATTGGGGACACCCAAAACGTCAATTTTTGATGCAGAGGGGTCTTTAACTAAACATCAAGTTTAGAATGTGTTGGACTTTATGAGTAAGCTTATTAAAGAAGTGAAATAAGAAAGTAAGCAGAGTTTCTTCCTTTGCTTTGTAATATTCTCATGTTCCACGTGTTGTTTTGTCTTATTTGAGGTCAAAGTTGGATCCATGACAGATCTGAATACATCATCATTGTTGGATTGGCCCAAAAGATTTGCAACCAGGGATACTTTAACACCAACTTGTGGGCTTTATGTATTGCGATTCAAATAGAGTTCTCGGGTGTCAAAAAAATGCAGTAGTGAAGACTCTACTAAGAAAAACAATGATACAGTGCAACCACTAATCTCAAAGCTTTTATTGTCTTTAAGTTCTTGGACTTTAACAGTTAAAATCCCATGTAA
Organism: Oryzias javanicus; assembly: GCA_003999625.1. Classification (NCBI taxonomy): domain Eukaryota; kingdom Metazoa; phylum Chordata; class Actinopteri; order Beloniformes; family Adrianichthyidae; genus Oryzias; species Oryzias javanicus. The sequence goes on from CM012443.1 coordinate 28,710,042, forward strand.
ATAATTAAATATTTCCTTATTTCAATCTGGTTTTAAACTCCCTCCTTAATTAACTTTTAAACTAGTCCCAATCATCTTTTATTATAATTAGGCTATTTTAGAAAAAAAAAAAACAGTTGTTTTCTGGGGCATAATTTCTCATTTCCCCATCATCCCTTTGTCCTACAAGAACATGCGAAAAATACCAAAAAACATTAAACTGGGTCTGTAAAGCAGGAGATAGTACAGTCTGGATTAAAATATCCTACATTTTACCTGTTGAAAGCACACTTATTGAAATTGACAACTGCACTCGACACTGTGGAATGCCATATCCTCTTTTCTCGCCTGGGACAGTTAGTGGGCCTCGGTGGCATTGTTCTTTAGTGATTTAAATCATACTTGACAGGTAGAACTATGCGCATTAGCCTGAAGGGTGAACATCTTTCTCACAGAGCTCTGATGTAAGCAGCACTGACTTAATTATTTCAGGACAACTTTGAAAACATTTCCCCCAAGTCCAATCCCATCATCCAGCATGCCAAAATGATGGGAGGAAAGCCGGCTTTCAGGCTATCATGAACATTACCACGTCCACCCCAAGCAATAATTCCAGAATGTAAACATTGAGAAAGCAGCAGCGACATGATTTAGAGTGTCAGGTTCTGCCCTCACCACTCTGCCTGCAATAAGGTTCACCTGTTTTCCTGACTTTAAACTCATCTGCTCTAAACACGGCTACTAAAATGTTAGATTAAGTTTAATATTTTGTCCTTGTAGGATTATGGACTTTGTTTTCCTCCCTGACCTGGTCTTGACATGTCACCTATCCATACATCTGTCGATCAGAAATCGACAGGATTTCTGCTTCCTGGCTCTTCCTCGTCTCTCACCCCTCCTAATCCTTACACTTGTTTGCTCCTAGTTCTAAATCTTTTCATGACTTCTCCATCCTCTGCCAAAGCTTCCATCTCATCACAGTTGTCCAGAACTCCCATCATTCATCTGAACATTTGAAAATTGTTCTGACATCACATGTGTCAAAGTCAAGGCCCGGGGTCCGGATCCGGCCCGCGGGGTAATTATATCATCCCTCCGCATCATTTTTTATTATTATAAAAGGCCGAATATTATCTTGCTAACATATTGAAGCAAATACCTGCATAATGTTGACGGAAAATATTATTAAAGAGAATTAAATTTTGAAAGTTATTTAAGGTTTAAGTTGATTTATTGTGGAATAATATTCCTGTCTGTTCTTTGGAATATAAAATATTGGAATAAACCTGGTATTTTTTAACCCTAGTCTTGTGTTAGGATCGGCACCAACCCATTTTAGATTTGAATTGCATAAAATAACTTAAAATTAATGTATTCCATCAGGGCTTTATTTACTTTTTCATTCTAAAATTCTCTAGTTGAAATGATGTTCTGATGTTAGGGTCGATTTTGACCCTTTTATACAAAACATATTATATATATTTCATGAAAAAAACTATACATAAATCAATAATTAGAGTTAAAATTAACATTGTTTGTGGATTTCAGCCAACACACTGACAGCCTCCTTCTCTCTCAATCACGTGATCTTCAGGGGATGCTCATTTGTCCAGAATAGTTACAAAATAAACTTAAATAAACAAACTTGGGCACACAAAGCTATTTTCTGATTTAGCTTTCTAATACATTTGAAAGATGTAAGTGATTAGTATTAAAGTTATATTGCTGACAAAAACATAGATGTAGTTTTTAAAGAAAATATGTATGGGTTGAAACTGCAAACACAACAGAAGCTATTAGAGTTTGTAATAAAAAAAAAATAATAATAATTAAGCAAATTAATTTCAGATATCTTCTAAACCCCTCACTAAAATTTCAAGTTAGACAACAAACTTTGCTTTATTTACATGATTCACTTCATGTTATTTTCTGTTTTTATGAAAATCTAGAGCAGGGGTGGGCAAACTACGGCCCGGGGGCCACATGTGGCCCCTTAAGATACTTAATATGGCCCTCCAAATTAAAATACATTGAATCAAAAATCCTAATTATTGTTTTATTTTCATTGCATTTCTGGTTTCTTCTCATGAATGGTGTTGTTTCTCTGACGTTCGTGTGTGTTTTTTTCTGAGACAGATGGTGAGTTTTTGGATTTCTTTGCGTTTGCATTTTTCTCTGAAGAACATCAACCCATTGAATCACCAAAAAGAGAACAAAAATCGAACTTTAGAACTTTAAACTCCCAAATTTTCTGTTTTTAAATGAATATATGTGAATTTCAATCCAAATTAAAGCATGTTTTTATCTAAATTCCATATTATCTTTTTAGTTTATGAGGTTGATTACCAAATCACTCCTTCTATCTGCTCCTTGTCCGGCCCTTATGCCAAATTTTAGAACCATTTGTGGCCCACGAGTCAAAAATTTGCCCACCCCTGATCTAGAGGAATGCTTATTTTTTTAAATTCCCAAAAAACCCACAGACAAATCAACCATTTTAAGGAATAGGAAAAGGAAGTCTAACAAGATAACCAAGAGATGACAAAAACTGTATTCAAGCTTATTGTTTTAGTTTACTTTGAAGCTGATTTAAGACATGGGTGGAAACCGACCCGTTAACTCAGTGGATTGTAACAGAAATGAATGTTTAATGTATTCAGCTGAATTTATGAGGAGCTTCCACCAGTCAGGTATTCTTCCCTTTAAAACCAAGCTTAGGCAGAAGCACCGTAGAGCCTTCCAAGTTTAACAATTACCGGCCAATTTCTGACATTTGTTTCTTTAGGAAGATATTTTGATAAATGGATTTGATCCAACTTCACTACTTTGTGGACCCAAATGGCTCCTTAGAAAAAAATTCAGTGAGAAATTAGACAACATGACAGCACTGAGACAGCATTTACTAAAGTGCTAAATGAAATCCATATTAACACTGCCTTGGGGAAAATATCCCTTTAAGTGCTGACTGCAACTTTTGATACAATGAACCATAAAATCTTTTGACAAGCTGGAAAAGTTGGAGGAGACTTCAGTCCATGACTGAGTCAGATGTACCTTGATGCTGTTTCCATGGGTCTGTCTGTTAGGTCAAGCGCCTCAGGGTTCAATTCTTAGAGCTCTTGTTGACTGTATTCTCTCTTTCTAGGTCTTTTTTTAAAATCATAGTTATGTAGATAACATTCAGCTTTATGTAGACCTAAATCCAAACTAAAGTGGTCAATTAGACTCTGCTGTCTAAGCAGATAAACTACTTACTGCAATCAAGCTCCTTCAGTTAAACATAACAAAATAGATTAAAAAAAAAAAAGAAGGTATCAATGACAGTAACTGAAGAGCTAATTTTTGATGAATTAAGTGTCATCATGGACTAGATTCGGAGTTTTAGTCATCACATTAATGTCACAACTAAATCAGCTTTTTATTATTGTAATCAATACGTATGACTCACAGATCCAACGTCCAGACAAGTTTTAGAGAGGTCAATTAATATCTAATATCTCTTATAAATCGGACTGTGGTAACCCGCTTCTGTCTGCTCTTTAAAAAGAAGAACAAAGTCCGGCTGCAGCTTAAAAAGAATGCTGAAGCCGGAGCTTTACCAGATTCAGAAGAAGTGATCAACCACTGGTCACCGGCTCAAACTAAAATGTATTTTTAAGTACAGTGGCTAGCTGAGAGATCACCTTAGTACCCACATACTTGTTAGATTTACTGATGGTATACAATCCTGCCTACCACAGCCTAGAGTCAGAAACAGAGAGGGGAAACTACTTTTAGTTTGGCTTTTGGATTGTTCAACTTGGGCACTTTGCTTTTCTTGTTATACCTATACTCGTTTGACTCTTTCTTCAGAAAGAAAAAATAAAAAAGAAGAGAAATATTATCTCTCTGTATTTTTCCATCTTGTTTAGAACAGGACATATAAAGCCGGTTGAACCTAAGCGTTTAGGCGTTTTGATTATGTTGAAGCGAAGATCCCCGATCCTCCCTCTGGTGGGTGTGGCACTCTTGTCTTGTGCACTTCCTTATTTTATTTTCTGCATAACAGAATACTTCTTCAATTAAAAAAAACCAAAAGAAAAAAAAAAAATTGAGGTCTACTGCTGGTTCTAAGTGCATCCTTCAAACATACACTTTCTGACATGGCCCCTTTGGCTACCCATGTAAATTAAGTGGTCTTAATAAAGCCTCGGGCACATCTGCCTGCACGGGCTCCCACGGGCGGTCTACGGGCCAGATTTTCCCGCCCCCGTGCGGCGGTCCGCACGGGTCGGCAAAGGTAGCAGGCTCCGCAAAGGCCCGTAGGCGCCCGTGGGAGGCTGTTCGACATGCACCAAAGTCTTCTGCGGGTGCCACGGTTTTCTCCCATTTTCCTCTGCCCGTGCAGCTGGCTGCACCACTCCCGTAAGGGCCGTACGGGCCCGTAGCTGTTTTCATCAACCCCAAGAGCCGTACTAGCCGTACTAACAGCAGTACTAACACCCGTACTACACCCTTACGAGCCGTGCAATCAGTTTCCCGTGTTCCAAGTCCCGCAAGGGTAGTACAGCCGGTTGTACGGCGGCGTGCGTGAAACCTTGCGGCATGCACGGTAGAGGCTGACATTATTTCGGGATTCCCGCGGGTCACGGGATTCCCGCGGGAGTCCCACGGGATGGGAGTCATTTCTTCCATTAATCACGGGACCGGGACGGGACGGGACTAAATTCTGACGGGAGTGGGCGGGAGCGGGAGTTCAACAAAAGCTCAACTCAAGAAACTTGACTGAAATGTTTGCGTCCGACGGTGCTGGATAATTTCAAAGTTGGGGAGAGGAGAGGAGGAGCACGCCAGCCCAAATACCTCTGGCTGCAGCACGCAGTTTACGTTTGTTTCTCCCCCCGCCCCTCCGCGAGTCGAGACGCTCACGCACAGGCGCGCGCTCACAGCGAGTCAGAAGTGTTTTTAATCAATGGATCGGGGGTGCGGGAGTTGCCCATATTCGCGAGAGTCTCCTTTCTGGGAGCATGTTCTATTATTATTATTCTTTTATCTTTCTTTAACCATTTCTTTTTTTTTTTTCTCCTTAAGCTGTGTTCGCGCTGCGCGTGCACGCGCTAAGCCGAACGAGAAAGACAGCGCCAAGTGAAAGATTTCTGAAGGCACCACTGCATCTTTGAACTGTGAGAGAAACCAGACAGCCTACTGCCAAGTTAACCCATGCATGCACGGGAGATGATGAACTTCATGTAGGAAGGTCATCGGGGGGAGTCGAACTGGCCCGTATCACACGCACGCGCCCTGCGAACGTCCGTACTACGCGCACGTGCGCCCGCGCAACCATTTGCACGGGCCCGTGCGCGCACGTGCATCTGTAGCAACGCCCGTGGTACTTCCGCACCCGAGAATGACATCAGCTTTTCACACGACCACTTGCACGGGCTCCTGTACTAATGACCACAACTCATGCGGCAGTCACGGGCCTGGTCTACGGGCCAAACCTCCCCAGACCCGTACGGGTCAAACATTCGCACGAGCAGATGTGCCCGAGGCTTTAGGTTGATGATGACTTTACCTTAAAAAATTGTAGTTGGTTCAAGTTTTTACCAGCGTAGAAAACTTGCAAATGTCCAACCATATTTAAACGATAAATACTTGTATAGCGCTTTTCTACCTTCCTCGATGTCCCAAACTCACACTCCCGTTCACACACACTGGTGCTGTGCTGCCAAACACCGGCGCCAACCGTCCACCGGAGGCAATGTGGGGTTCAGTGTCTTGCCCAAGGACTCATCTCGAGAATCGAACCAGTAATCTTCCGATCCCGAGTGGACCGCCCTACCGCTGCACCACAGCACTTGGAAACAATGTCATTGTCATATTACTTTTTAATTATTGCCTTGAATGTTTTGCTGTTAATCAGATTTCCTCCCAACACCGTCAGTTTGCCCAAAATGCAGCAGCTTGCTTTCTTCTGGAGAAAGCAAACGTGAAAGCCTGCATGTAATATTCTGTTGACTTTCCTGTAGTGATAGCAGTTTAGATTTGATCTTAATTTTTATTTTCTTAAACGGTCAAACGGTCTTCCCGTCTTTATCCTCCTCTATCTGTTTACCTTGGCATAGGATCTTTGGTCGTTTCTCAGTACAAGCTCAGAGGTCTAAGTAGAAAAGGAAGGAGATGGGATCTTCTCAGGAGCTGCGCCAAAAAACCATGACATGCGTTCCCTCTACAGATAAAGCAGACCACCTCTGCAGACATTTTAGTAAAGCTTTCTTTTCTTTTAAATAATACAAGCTAGGGTTGTAACGATTCGTTTTAACCATCATTTGATCTGATTCCTTACTTATGGTTGCTGATTTGATTTTTGTTCATTTTAAATGATCCACTTTCATATGATTCACTGACTTAAAATGGATCCAGGACACATTTAGCTAAAACTTTAACCAGAGGGACTCAGAGAGAAATACTGAACAGTGCAGGTGAAGGTTTCCAGATTCCTTGTATTTCTTCAAGATAATCAAGTGTAAATGAAATGTGTACAAAGAAGTAAACAAAAATTGTGTTGTCTCTTGTGATGGAACTTGTTTAAAATAAACCTACTATAGGAGCCATAAAATTGTGATTGTAGTTCATCTTACACCCAGTAGGGGGATTTTGTATTTAAGGGAAGACGTCACAGTGTTTGACAGGTGTTTTGGCCCGGAAGGGCAAAGGGTTTTTGACCGCTCACGCTCATGCTCTAGGGCAGGCTGGTAATGTCACGCAATCATGTATGCAAAATGACAGACAATAAATGTCAATGTTTTTTGCCATACAAAGGGAGTGGACATTCAATGAATGGAGCAATCAGGTGCGCGTCAACCTCACTCTGGGTCAAAACATTCTCAGTAGCAAAGTTTAAGGCTTAGCTCCTTTAACATTAGTCAAAAACCTCTTTGATCTTTGGATTACTTCGGCACGTTTGGCGCTGAGCGAAGTAAATGACGCAAAGGAGGACCGCTGCTGATTGAGGTGGGAGAGCGTCGGCCCGGAGGTGGAAGTTCGTTTGGAACCGCGAAAAGAAAGATGAACGGGGTGGAGCATGGTGGAGCATCAGAACGCTGGATTTCTGGACGATTATTGGATTATTGGATTATTTGACCGTTGGATCACTAGATTTGGATCATCATTCCACGGACGACAGAACGGCGCCCAACTCATGAAGGTACCAGACTGTAGCGCTACACTCAATGACATTTTCAAATGTGTGCACACAGTAGAGCATAAATCCAATGCATTGGTCGCCAAAACGAGGAAACTATAAGCGTTTCGTTTATTTGCTTTTCGTTGCGGACAGTTGAAACGATCAGCTGCAATTATGGAGACGATTGACACGGCGTCGGGCTTTAACGTCAATGCGCAAATTGACAAACTGGACGGTGTCACTGCTGACTGTGATGAAACACAAACTCAAAACGCGTGGTAAAACTTTCAGCAAAGGCTCTTGCTAACGAGTTGGACAGATTGCAATCAAGTAGAAATGCCAAATTAAACAAAGCGGCTAATATTAGGAAAACAATACAAGGGTTCATGTTGAATCATGATAAAACACAGGTTAAATGTGCTCTTGAGCAACTGATTGAAGTGTGTGATGATGTGAAAATTGTACATAATTCTTTGTTGGTTCTTCTGCCTTGTGAAGAGAAAGAAAAACATGATATATGGTTTAGAGCAAAAATGTTGTCTGTTAATGAGTGTATTGCCAATGCAACATTATGGGTTTCACAAAATGATGGAAATGTAAAAGGAAAAGATGTTGTGGATGACATTAATCCAGAAGATAGTGTTTCCAATATTAGCAAACATTCAAGCCACAGGAGCCAAAAAAGTGGCAGGTCAAGCACCACATCTTCTGCTGTCAGAAAGGCTGCTGCAGAGAAGGCAGCACTTGTTGCTCGTGCTGCAGCTTTAACAGCCAAGCATGCTTTGGAGGAGCAGGAGCTGCAGCTACGAAAGAAAAAAGAAATGCTAGATTTGGAAGCTGAAATAGCTGCATCAACCGCTAAATTGGCTGTTTTACAAGCATCAGAGCATGGAAGCTATTCTCAAGGTCCCACTGATGGCATGAATTCTTATGTGGAAAAGGAGAAACACAAGACGGGATCCATCAAGATGTTAAATCCTTTGGCAAAGGAGTATCAATTTGAAACACAGAAACAAGTGCGTCAACTGAATTCAACAAAATGGTCATCTATATCCACCAAAGGATTATCAAAGGATGTGCGACCTAAAGAAACAAAGCTACAGCAGCATCCATGCAGCTACAATGAACCACATCAGGAAGTTGCCTTTGGAACATCTCATCATTTTCAACCTCAAATGACTGCTCAATCTTCGAATCATCAACAAATCAGTTTTAATCAGCCTGGTGAAATACTCAGCATCATGCACAGACAAAATGCAATAACAGAAGCTCTGGTGCAGCAGCAACATCTGATGACTCTTCCATCACGAGACATTCCAACATTTGATGGAGATCCTCTCCAATATAAGACATTCATCAAAGCTTTTGAGCAAGGAGTGGAAGAAAAGGCTGCAAAGGCAGATTGTCTGTATTATTTGGAGCAATTCACCAGAGGTCAGCCACGTGAATTGGTTCGAAGCTGCCAGCACATGGCTCCAGAGCGTGGTTATAAGATTGCAAAGGATCTTCTCCAAAAACATTTTGGAAACCAGTATAAGATCGCAAGTGCATATATGGAGAAGGCTCTAAACTGGAAAGTAATAAAATCTGAGGATGTGAAAGCGCTTCAAGCCTATGCTTTGTTCTTAAGAGGGTGCTGTAATGTGATGCAGGAGCTTCAGTATATGCAGGAACTGGACATGCCAGTAAACATGAGAGCCATCATGTCAAAATTGCCATTCAAAATGAGGGAGCAATGGAGAACCATAGCTCACGACATAATGGAAACAACCAATCAGCCAGCCTCTTTTATGGATTTGGTTGTGTTTATTGAACGACGTGTCAGCATACTCTCTGATCCATTGTTTGGTGAGATAAGAGAACCATCTGGTGTGACTGGGATAAAGACTTTTTCTGGCTTTAAGTCACAGCCCAAAGGAAGAATAAAAGGAAGTGTGATGGCCACCACTGTAACACCTATGGAGACTCATGAGAGAGTTGGTGAAACAACATCAGAACCAGAAAAGGAAAGGAAGGCTGAATGTCTTTGTTGTGAACGCAGTCATACTTTGGAGGAATGTAAACAGTTCAACAGAAAGAAACATAAAGAAAAGATTCAACTCTTAAGAAGCAAAGGGGTTTGTTTTGCATGTTTATGTGTGGGACACATGAGCCGTGAGTGTATCAAACGTCTGACATGTAAAATGTGTGGGCAAACCCACCCAACTGTGCTTCACATTAAACAACAATCAATACCAGAACTACAAGGAACTCCTAACCAACCGACTTCACCCAAAACATGTGGACATACAGGGGCCGGTCAGGACCGGTGTGTATTATCCATCCTCCCTGTGAAGATAAGAAGTGTTAAAGGAAACCACACAGTTAAAACATATGCATTTCTGGATCCAGGAAGTTCTGCTACATTTTGTTCAGAACATCTGATGCAACAATTGAGAGTTACAGGAAGAAAAAACTAACTTTCTTTTAAGTACAATGGGACAGAAAACAGTGGTCCCAGCCTATTCATTGACTGGTTTAGAGGTTTCTGGTTTGAACAGCAACAATTTCCATGTTCTTCCAGAAGTTCTCACCCAAAAGGAAATGCCAGTAACTGTTGACAACATGGTTACACCTGAAGAACTGGCAAAATGGCCTTACTTGTCCAAGGTTAACATCCCAAACATAACAGCAAACGTCGACTTGTTGATTGGTACCAACGCCCCCAAAGTATTAGAACCATGGGAGGTCATAAATAGTTGCGGAAATGGTCCGTATGCTATTCAGACGGTGCTGGGATGGGTGGTTAATGGCCCGCTGACTGGTAACAGTAGTGCCTCAAAGGTCAAGTTACCCATGGCGCTTGTAAACAGAATTTCTGTAAGCAAGCTTGAAGAAATGTTGGTCAAGCAGTATAATCATGATTTCAATGAAAGAGTCTTAAAGGAAAATGGAATGTCCAGAGAAGATCTCAAGTTTATGGAAATCATGGAGCACTCAACAGTTCTTCAAGAAGGAAGATATTGTTTGAGATTACCATTTAAAACCAAGGAGGTTTCTCTGCCCAATAACATTGCAGTGGCAAAACAAAGAATTCAAGGACTAAGGAAGAGATTTCTGAACAATACAAAGTTACATCAGGAGTACACTGAGTATATGAAAACGCTAATCAGTAAGGATTACGCAGAACAAGTACCAGAGCAACAACTATCTGGCATGAAAGGAAAAGTGTGGTATATTCCCCACCATGGAGTTCACCATCCAAGGAAAGGATCCCTCCGTGTGGTGTTTGACTGTGGAGCCACATTTCAAGGTGCATCCTTAAATGATAAACTGTTGCCTGGGCCAAATCTCACCAGCTCATTACTGGGTGTCCTGCTTCGTTTTAGAAACGAACCAATAGCCTTTGTTGGTGACATTCAAGCCATGTTCCACCAAGTCAAAGTTGCGAAAGAAGATAGAGATTTTCTACGCTTTCTTTGGTGCTGATGGGAACATCAGTCAGGAACCTCAGAGTATCGGATGACTGTACATCTATTTGGAGCTGTGTCATCTCCTAGCTGTGCGAGCTATGCCTTGAGGAAAACTGCTGATGATAACAAGTCTGAAAGTTCAGAAGAGGTGGTTCAATCTGTCAAGCAAAATTTCTATGTGGATGATTGTTTGAAGAGTTCTGCTACAGAAAAAGAAGCCATCCAAATGATAAAGGATCTCACTGCTTTGTGTCAGAAAGGAGGGTTTATATTGGAGAAATGGAGCAGCAACAGTCGTGTTGTACTGCAGTCTCTCACAGCCAATCAGAGAGCCAGCTACCTAAAAGAATTAAATCTGGACAGAGAAGAATTACCAATGGAAAGAGTTCTGGGTTGCAATGGTGCGTGGAGACTGACTCATTCAGGTTCAAGATGGAGATGAAGCAACAGTCTTTCACTAGACGTGGCATGTTGTCCGTCACAAGTTCAGTTTATGACCCGTTGGGTTTTCTGGCACCCATCACCTTACTTGCAAAAATGATGCAACAAGCTCTGTCGCAGAGGTTGTGGATGGGATGATGAACTCCAAAGGACATCTTACCTAAATGGAAAACATGCTGGAAGACTTGGATCAGCTAACTGCATTCAGTGTGAAAAGATATAAGCCCATGGAATTTGGAACAATAAAGCACGCTCAGCACATCACTTTGCTGATGCCAGTGAAAAAGGGATACGGACTGTAACATACATCCGTATGTTGAATCACAAAAACGATGTTCAGGTTGCCTTTATTCTTGGCAAGGCTAGAGTGACACCACTGAAGGCAGTAACAATTCCCAGACTGGAGCTAACAGCTGCTGTTCTTGCTGCCAGAGTGGACTCATTTTTGAAATCAGAGTTGGATTTTCTGGTGGAGGAATCAGTCTTTTGGACTGACAGCACGTCTGTGATAAAATATCTGAACAATGAGGACAGACGGTTTCGTACGTTTGTGGCTAACAGAATTTCCACAATCAGAGAAACAACTGAACCCTCTCAATGGAAGCACATCAGCTCCAAGGATAATCCAGCAGATGATGCATCTAGAGGAATGAAAGTCGCAGATTTCTTGAACAGCAGCAGGTGGCTGGAAGGTCCAGTATTTCTTTGGAGGCAGGAAGAGGATTGGCCCAAAGCTGTGCTGGATGACTCAATGGATCCTGATGACAAAGAAGTCAGACAGGAGGTGACTGTAAACCTCATCAAGACTTGTGACATATCTAGTCCAACTGACCAGTTCATTACTTACTTTTCCGAGTGGAGAAGACTCAAAACAGCAGTTGTCTGGGTTCTTCGGCTAAAGGCAGTTTTGTTGGATAACTACGCTTGAAGAAGCAGTTAAAGGCTTCTACGAATAAAGACAGTCAGAAGAGCTCAAGAGGAACTGATGGAAAAGGAGTTGTGTCATCAACATCAAAGTGCAGCACTCTGACACTGGATGAATTGTTGGCTGCAGAAGACGCCATAATCCGTTACTGTCAGAAACAGAAGTTTGGACCAGAGATTGCTTCTTTATCATCTGGAAAAGATACAGTGAGCCGCCAAAGTTCTATATATCGATTGGACCCAGTTCTGGAAGACGGGCTTCTGAGAGTTGGAGGAAGATTGAGTAAAGGAGCAATGCCAGAGGAAGCAAAGCATCCTCTGATTCTTTCTAAAGACCAACATATTTCCAAGCTCATTCTCAAGCACATTCATCAGAACTTGGGTCATAGTGGACGAGCCCACACACTATCCAAATTGAGAAGAAGATTTTGGATTACAAATGCCAACACAGCCATCAGGACAATCATTAGCAATTGCAGTTTTTGTAGACGCTACAATGGAAGAGCAGTGGAACAAAAAATGGCAGACCTGCCAAAGGTGAGACTCCTGCCTGATCTACCACCATTTACAAACACAGGAGTGGATTATTTTGGACCGGTGGAAGTGAGAAGAGGAAGGTCAACATGCAAACGTTACGGAGTCATATTCACATGTATGTCAAGCAGGGCAGTACATCTGGAAGTTGCAGTCTCATTGGACACAGACGCATGCATCAATGCCCTACGTCGTTTTGTCAGCAGAAGAGGACAGGTTGAACATCTGATTTCAGATAATGGAACCAAATTCATCGGAGCAGACAGAGAACTGAAGGAGGCTCTCAAAGGGTTGAATCAGGACAGGATTCAAGGATCCATGGCTCAAGCTGGAATCCATTGGAGTTTTAACCCACCAGCGGTTCACACCATGGCGGGGTGTGGAAAGGATGATTCGCCTGGTGAGGAGAGTTCTCACTTCTGTTCTACATCAACAAAAGCTGGATGACGATGGACTTCATACAGTGTTCTGTGAAGTGGAGGCCATTCTGAATGATCGTCCTATTACTAAGCTCTCGGAGGATGCAAACGACTTGGAACCTCTCACTCCAAACCATATTCTTCTCTTGAAAGGAAAACCAGCTCTTCCACCAGGCTTGTTTGAACAACATGATCTGTATGTGAAAGGCGTTGGAGACAGTACAAGTACATGGCAGAGGACTCTTCTTGGAAGAGATGGCACCGAGAGTACTTACTTGCTCCAAGAGCGACAAAAATGAACGAAAGAAAAAGGAGTTTAACACCTGGAGATATAGTAGTGATCATGGACTCTTCAACTCCACGTGGATCGTGGCCCCTTGGAAAAGTTCTAGAAGTTTTTCCTGACAAACAAGGACTAGTACGCTCTGTGAAGTTGCAGACAAAGTCCAATATAATTGAAAGGCCAGTCACAAAACTTTGTTTGGTACATGGTGTGTAAACTGGTTAATATGTACTTTGTTTATTGTGACACTTTATGGCTCCATTCTGTCTTTAAGTTTAAATTGTTGTGTCAGTTTGTCATCAACAATTAGGGGCCGGTGTATAGGAGCCATAAAATTGTGATTGTAGTTCATCTTACACCCAGTAGGGGGATTTTGTATTTAAGGGAAGACGTCACAGTGTTTGACAGGTGTTTTGGCCCGGAAGGGCAAAGGGTTTTTGACCGCTCACGCTCATGCTCTAGGGCAGGCTGGTAATGTCACGCAATCATGTATGCAAAATGACAGACAATAAATGTCAATGTTTTTTGCCATACAAAGGGAGTGGACATTCAATGAATGGAGCAATCAGGTGCGCGTCAACCTCACTCTGGGTCAAAACATTCTCAGTAGCAAAGTTTAAGGCTTAGCTCCTTTAACACCTACCAAATCTCAACCCAAATGGTATTTTCCAATATTGATTTTATTATCGATTCCTCTATTTTAAAAATGATATCCGTTGATTTGATGTTTCCTCAGATACATAAATCTGGTTGGATTGTAGAAATAGATATTGAGTCAGTGATTAATTGCCACAAAGATTTTCTTCTCTTGTGTCTTTTTTAAACACATTTTTACAAGAGAAATGTTTGTTTTTTTCTAGTTATATTTCTGCTTTTATTCTTTTTTAATCATGACATTTTTTAAGGTTATGCTCATTTTGGACCACTTTGTGTCAGTACTGGTGTGTTAAAGAGTTCCATAAAATAAAGATTATGTTGTGTTGTTAAAATATAGTGAAAAAAAGCCAGAAAAAGACTTATTTTAGTCTAGGAATGAAGGAGAAGATGTTCTTTACAATCTTTAAGCCACTTTCTAAACAAGGACTTTCAGAGGAACATGTGAACCCCAAAAATAAGAACTGGAAAGAAGGGGTTTAACGTTGGGCTATTGCGTATATCTTTGCTTGTTTGGGGTAAGTTTGGGTTTCAGCAGCCTTGCTAATGTTTTTGGTGGCTCTTCTTTGGATCCTTCTGATTTAAAGGAGCATGAAGGCACCGATTCTCAAGGAAAGACCCTCCATCCGCTGGCTCAGTATCCCTCAGCCAGCTCCAGGTATTTGGCTTTCCGTTCATGCTCTTCCCCCATCAGCTCTTCCCAGAGGATTAAAAGCTCCAGCAGCACTTCCTGCTTAATTAAGCCAGAATGTAGGGACCAATCAGCTGACTCCCAATGTCCGCATGTAACTGTCCATCACAAACCATTGCTAGCAGTCTGGTCAGGGCTTTAGGTCCTGCCTGGGGTCTTTTTAATTCTGTCTTGACTGGGACTGTTCAAATCCCTTGACTGCAGTAGAGAAGGTGCCTATGACTGTGCTCAGGACCCTATGGTATTGAACGGACCTCCCCTCTCCCATGGATTTGCAACAGCAGCTTAAGATCCTTATGCTGGGCACTGGGGAATAACATCGTACACCAACTGAATAATAAATGTTAATTTTAGTAGACCGTAGCATTGCACTACAAACTGGAGAATGCTGGAGAAGTCTCCTCTGAAATAATGGACAGGAGATGAAGTGATGAGTGCCGACAGCTGGGTCCAATCAGGAGGTGGAGCAGGAGCGCATGTGCACCATGTCACTACAGAACATTCAGGAATTAAAGAATGTTGTACACCTTATATTCAGCTATAGGACGGGGGTCTGCAACCTGCGGCCCGCTAACTAAGACTACCAAGGTGGTCCAACGCCAAACTAAAATCAAAAAACCAGCAGTGTTAGACAAAGAGGGGAAAAAAAAGAACAAAAAAATAAATAAAGGACAGATAAAATAGTAATTCTTTAAATTAATTAGCATTAATTTAGATTAGTTACATATATAAATTGATGGCGAAGGTGACATAGATGACACTATGTAGGTTTTTACATCTTTGTTGACCTGATGACGTCTTGTTTGCTCAACGCTACCTCCAGAATGCACAGATTTGATATGTAAAGAAAAACTTTGGTAAAAAAGTTTGATCTTTAATGAGTTAAAAGCACAGATTATCTTGTGCTGCACTGAGATGATCCTGTGTGGTTCAGAACATCTTTTATTTTGAAAATAGGTTATTTTATTTTATTTTTAAATATTTAAAAAGAAAAAAAATACATTTTTGAGAGATGCTTGGTTCTTTTAAGTAGGAGGACGGGCAGAGACTGGAGTGCCCAAGAAGGGTATACTTCACCTTTTAAGCATTGATACTGTGCTTGAAACCCAGGGGTTTAGATATATTAAAGACCGGTATATCACTGATTCACAGATGTTTCTTCAGGCTCAACAACCCTTTCATTAGATTTATAGCTCTTTGCCTTTCAGGTCAATTGGTTGTTCTGTTGTACTGTCAGGTATTGTAGTTAATCCAGTGGCAGGAGGGGATTTTTGACATCATGGCTGTTCTGTAACCGTGGAAACGGGATGTGAATGGATCAATAGCGTGGACAGATAGTATGTGGGTTTCTTCCTTTATTGTTGATAACAGTATAGGAGCAATCCATGCAGCAAATAAAAAAAGGGCTAAATGAGTTACTGCTCTCTGTAAAATCAGTAAAAAAAATATATGAAAAAAAAAACAGAACTGATATTAAATTCACATGCAACTTTGCACACACAGAACAAACAACTGGAAAAAAATATATATGGAGAGATTCTTCAATCTTTGAAATTATAAAAGCCTATCATATCTCTTATAGCAGTGTTTTTCAACCTTTTTTGAGCCAAGGCACACTTTTTCAATGAATAAAATCCCGCGGCACACTAGTATCCAAAAGGTAAAAAATTTTAATCGGTATTGATGTACAATCTAATTTACATTTTTTAAATAAGTGGGAAGCGTCATTGCAGCACAGAGGCGCTGTCATTTTAACCCAGTGTTTCTCAATGTCAATTCTCGTACCCCCCTCCACACACACAAACACAACTTTCTGCTGCGAATATCATTAGTACCATTAGTCAATTTTCTCAAGTTAAACTTATACCTCTTCAAAACAGTCTACATTTATCATCATTAAAGAATGATTAAAAAAATATATTTAAAAAAACTGATTATTTATAAGTTTTTTCTTTTTTTTAAGAATACTTCCAAAACTTTCAAAGTAAAAACAACGATCTTTTCTTGTTTCCTCCACAGTCGTGATGGGAATTCTGGCTTTTTCAAAAATTCTGTTCTTTTGCATTAGCTCTCTGAAAACAGCGGCTTTTTCAGCTGCAAAATGACTTTTTATGTTGTTTTTTTGCTTTATTTAATTTATCATAAACTATTGTATAAGATTATGCACAAAGTCCATAATGTAAACATGTTTTCATTCATTTAAAGTGTCTATTATGTTTATGTTGTTATTTATCCCTTCCAGACAGAATGTACAAAATCAATGAAAAAAAAGAACTATTAACTATTCAATTTTTAACTCGATACATTTTAAGTTTTTTCCTTTTAAACACATTTGAAGTGAACACAATACTCTGCAACCACAACCAAAAATACAATTTAAATTGTGAAAAACTAATAAATAAGGGCTTTTATTCACAATACAATTAAGAAAGACAAAAGAGTCTCGGTCTTCTCTCTCTCTCTCTCTCTTTTTCTGGCTGCATTGATGGGGATGCACTCACATAGACTGTTGGACAGGATTGTGGAGGACCTTCTTCTTTCCCTGCCAGTGAATCATCGGACTTTTGTGAGAGACCCAAAAACGGCTGTTCAGTGGGAGGATGGGATAGCGCTTGGTTTTCCCTCCTTGACAGTCTCCCCGGCGTGTGAAGAGTGGCAGGAGGATCAGAGCAAGTTGTTGTCATGGACCACACCCCAATTGGGGTGTTTTGACACACTTGGGACAAAGACATTGTACCTGGTCTGTGTAAAGGTGCTGAACATGCGCTCCTTGGCGGATGTTAGAGTGTCGGGGTGGACTGAGTTTTTTGGCACGGGGTCTTCCCCGAAGGGCTGTTGGAGGTCCCTGTACAAACCACCCGTGGAGAAAAGGGCGGGTGACCTCCAGTGGAGGATCGTACACGGGATCGTAGCTACAAACCGGTATCTGGTGCACCTCGATCCTAGCACGGGGGAGGGGTGTCCCTTTTGTTTGGTCAGGGAATCGGTGCAGCATCTGTTTGCTGAATGTCAGCGTCTGACTGGTCTCTTTTCTTTTCTGCGGGTCTTAGTTGGGGGTTTAGGGGAGCCTTTTTCTTTGGTGGTTTTCATCTATGGCCCCAAATACCAAGTTCAGAAAAAAAACGTTCACACGTTAATAAGTTTTCTTGTGGCTGAGGCAAAGCTGGCTGTGTGGACGTCACGGAAAAACCATATTCAGGGGACCGGTTCTGATGATGTTTTGTTTCTTTTTAAACAGCGATTAGCTGTTCGTTTGCAAATTGAATTTAAATATTATAAACTTGTTAATTTGATTGATGACTTTGTTAAAATTTGGGCTGTTAAGAATGTTTTGTGTTCTGTCAGCAGAGACAGTTTGGTGTTGAATTTTTGATTGGTTTGTTGTGCAGTTTTCTTTTTTCTTCTTGTTGGTTTTTTTTGGTTGTTTGTTTCTTGGTTATTTCTTCTGACTATCTTTCTGCTTCTATGTAAGTGGTTTTGGTAATTTTTGAAATTTCTTCACTACTCTCTTGCAAAGCTACTGTTCTACTCTCTCTCTCTCTCTCTCTCTCTCTCTCTCTCTCTCTCTCTCTCTCTCTCTCTCTCTCTCTCTCTCTCTCTCTCTCTCTCTCTCTCTCTCTCTCTCTCTCTCTCTCTCTCTCTCTCTCTCTCTCTCTCTCTCTCTCTCTCTCTCTCTCTCTCTCTCTCTCTCTCTCTCTCTCTCTCTCTCTCTCTCTCTTCTCTCTCTCTCTCTCTCTCTCTCTCTCTCTCTCTCTCTCTAAAAAAAATATAATCTACAATATAGAAAAAAAAAAAAAAGTCAAATGGTTCCAGTTTTTTTATTCTTTTCTAATGTCTCGAGTTTCTTGAAGTTTTGTGTTGATGTTCTCTCTCTCTCTCTCTCCTCAGCTCTTGTGCTCCTGTACACCCCCCCCCTCCTCTCCCCCAGCACGCGCACTCTATTTCTCTCCGTTGTTTCTTTTAATCTCCGTTAAATATTTTTCCATCACAATTCTTGAGGTTTAATTCAATATTCTTCTCTCTGTGTGGATATCCCGGTCACTGTCTGTCCTCCGATCAACTGTTTAGTAACTAAAATAAATGGTATGATCCCTGGGTCGCACCGCGCCCCCACCTTTGAGAAAGTTTGCTTTACCCAATGCATCCTGGGGATGTAGTGCATAAACTCGCGCGTATTCCGGATATACTCACGTTTCTGAGCTTCATTCTTTTTCACTTCTTAAACTGTCTGACACCGGATCCTGCAGAAGTTACACCGCTAAACACGAGCTGTAGCGGCTGTTTTTGTTAGAACCGAGAGATTTATGAGCCGAAAAGGAACAAGGAAGTGAGGACGTTCACCACTTCTGATTGGTCAGATTTGTGACATGTGATCAAGCCTCCAACAATGATTGGTGGAGACAGTTGAAGGGGGCGGAACTTTTCTGAAAGCCGAGTTTGCAGCTGGTTTTGCGGCCAGATTGCGGTAACATTATTCTGATTAAAAGTCATTTATAGAAACATTGAATAAAATATTTTACAATCTTGCATATTCTAAACTATCTACCAGAGTTAAATCAGGGCCCGTTTGGATGAACGCAGAGCGGATTCCCTAGTGATGGTAAATGTTTTACATATGTGAAAATTGGTTATTTGCCACGGTACACCTGACCATCTCCCACGGCACACTAGTGTGCCGCGGCACACTGGTTGAAAAACACTGAGACTTATAGCCATATCAAGAGAAACATTTATGTAATTGTTTCCCTAGAAGTTTTTTCTATTGTCCGTTTTTAATGCTTAAGTTAAACTAAATGAAATAAAACCTCAACATGTAGATGCTATATGAAATATTCTACAAAAGAGCCCAAAGCTCAGAGAGCTGGTCTCACTGGACACCTTAAAGGGATCTTATTTTCAGTCTGTAAATGCCTCGGCAGAACCCCCAAAGACTGTCTTTTATTACCTCTGAGGACACACCAGAAGCATTAAGGACTCACCGCTGCACACGCCGTTGCTCTTTGAACCTTTGAGCTCCGTCCCTCTAAAAACAGAAGTTAAACAGGCTGATGGAGAATAAATGATTGGAGTTGAGTGCAGCTTCTGCTTGCAGGAAAGTGACTGGAGACGATGTGTGTTGGAACCAGAAATGGATTTTAGTTTTGACAGGGTTACCCTCATCGCTGTCTCCAAAGACTTCAGCTAAGAACCAATGATCCCGCCTTCCCCCCATGTCAACTACGACATAAAATAGATTATTGGTCACACAGTCCTGCAGATCAGGTTTTATAGGTGATAAAGACACATCTCTTCAGCTGTCTATTCCTTCCTGTGTATTAATCAAGTTTGGTTTTCACTGCTTACACACACTTATACATTGTCTAAATGAGTTTTTGTTTTAACCTTTACTATGTTGTAAATTTGTGGAAAAAGTTATTTCTTTGCTGATTCTCTAAGATGGGTCAATGGGCTTTTTTTCTGGTTAAATCTATTTTTCTTTTTTTAGGGACTTCTAGGTCTAACTGCTTGGAAGTCTGGTTCTGTGAATTTAGCAGAAAGCAATTTCTTCCTGTGCGACAGTGGACTCCAAATGGTTTGGAAATCGTCTTTGAAATGATTTATTGATACGTGCCAACAATTGCTTGTCAAAGATGATTGCTGGTGTGTTTCCATCTTGACATTGTGTGACCATACTTGAATGTAAAATGGCAAAAATGTCAGCTTTGATAAAAGTCTGAACACCTGCCACCCAACATTTCTTTAAAGGTTGGAACTCACCTTTTAAATCTAATGGAGACTGTAAGGAAGAATTAAAATGTCAGAATCTATTTTTGGATTTTTGCTCATGTCACGACTGACTCGAATAAAAGTCATGACAAACTAAACGGGAGACTGGGGTAGCATGTAGTTTATATTTTAACATTTAGCTAACTCATCTAAATGTGTCAAGAAAGGTAGAAGGGTTGGTAAAACAAATCAAATCAACTTTATTTCTAAAAAGCACTTCTCATACCTGTGTAGCTCAAAGCCAATTCAAAACAGGAACACAAAAGTTAAAAAAAAAAACCCAACACCTCTCCCCGTTAGCACATACATCCCATGACCCCCCTTAAGTAACTTCTAGAAGAAACTTTAGGTTTGGCTCGGCTGTGAGGAAACAGTGTTTGGGAATCTCTTTATACCAGGAACCAGCTCTGTCAAAGGAACATCACCACAGTTCCCACCCAAACTAATAGATTTTTTATGTAGAGCAAACTGAAAATTATTTAAGGTTTAATTTAATTTATTCTGGAATTATATTCCTGCCTTTTAATTATTCATAATTATGTTAAAAAGTGACAGTTTTAAAGTTTTAAATTTGGCATTTGTAGAAAGTAGAACTCTTAGTCCTCTTTCTGAGTGGGTCAGGAGCCAGGAACGCTCTTCAGATGGGGTGGTAAATTCAGTCAAACCGGTACCTTAGCTTTTACCTTTGCAAAGGGAGAAAATCAGAACCACAAGTTCGTCCACAGAATTCCTGTTCTTCCGGGAGCAACAGGCTAGTTTTATTTGACAGATGACATAAGCACAACAGACATTTGCATATCCAATAATGTTTCAGACAGAAGTTCCTGTGTCTTCCTGCATTCAGCAGGCTAGTAACCTTGGGTCTCATGGGAAAGTGAGCCAGCTTTGAATCTCAGCTGATAAAGTATGAACATCAGCAGAATGCACAATAATTTCTACATAATAAGAGAATCAGGAGAATGCACATTATTTTCTACACATTCCGCTAGCTTTTACGACTATTTTTGCATTTACTAAGATTCTGTGGGCTATTTTGGAGTTTAGCTAATATTTCAGCTACATGCTAGCTGTTTTGGCTAATTTAGTCTTTTTTTTTCAATTTTTTAGGCTAATTTGAAATATAGCTGTTTTTTTCAGCTACATGCTTGCAGTTTTGGCTGACCTAAGTTTTTTTTTTTTCTTCAAGTTTTTTAGGTTAATTTAGCTACCGTTTTAGCTGTCTATTTGCTTCAGCGTTTTCAGCTATTAGCTTCAATGAATTCAGCTATCATGTTCAGTAGCATAATTCATCTAACAGCGTTAACACTAGCATTATTGCAGGTAATGCTATAAATCTAGTTCATAATTATGTTAAAAAGTTGCAATTTTAAAGTTTTAAAAACTTAGTTTTAGAGTGTTTAATAAATGTTTATCATGTTCAGCCCGCGACCCAAAGTGTATTTTGGATTTTGGCTCCTCGTGCGATTGAGTTTGATACCCCTGTTCTATTATATATAGTGACACTTTATTCTACAGTTTATCACAACAGCAAGAAAGTAGAAAAGACAAGAGTGGTTTTATAGTTTCCTTTAATCTGATTGGTGAATTTGATCATTTTAAAGACTGGGATGAAGTTCGACAACCAAAGATTTTTTTTTTTTTTATTACGACTTTACAGTTGAACATTTACGAGAAAAAAGGCTACTTTTCTATTGTATATTTACTTGGTTCAAAGTCCTAAATGTATTACTTTAAAAGTAATATATGTACAATTTTAAAACACGTACATTTACGAGAAGTCATACATTTTAGAGAAGAAAAAAAACCCAAACACCAAAGTTGACTGTTTATCAGTTATGTATTTGTCAAGGAGGATTAAAGAAGGAATGAAAACAGAAATGTCTCCTCCACCAAATGAAATGTCCTGGATCAAAACAAAGCAACAAAGATGAAGGAAAATAGTCTGTTATGTTAGCATAAGAACATTGACAATCCTGAAAACTAGGCCTCTTAAGATGGAAACAACACGCAGAGTTGGAAGAGATCTGGTCTTTCTTGGAGAAAGAAATGATTTGAAGTGGACAGCTGGACTCTGCAGAGATCCTGCAGGCCACCCATCAATGACTAGAATATTAATAAACCATAAATCAAACACATAAGCCTCCAAACTTTGTTTTAAACATTCAGGTTACCAGTTCAAATCCAAGTTAGGTTTGATTGAAATGCTGCTGAACATAACATAAGCTTGCTGGACAGAGTGCTCACTTCCACTTTAATCTTGTACATTTATGAGAAAAAAAAATTGTAAATTTAGAAAATTTGTATCTATTACTTTAAATCTCTTAATATTTTTTTTTTTCCTTTTTTGGTTGCCCTAATTCTCCGTCGTACAGAAAAGACATAAGAGAATATAAGAAGAGGGAAGAACAGTTGAGACTTTGAACTTTGTTTCTTTGAAACAAACTTTTTGCTTCATCATCTGGACAAAAACATGCGGGAAGAGGCGAGCTTTCCCTCTGAAATGATGCTTTGTTTAATTTTTGGTGAAAATCTCTTTCCTCAGAAAAGAAAGAGCACATTTTCATCAGAGAAGGTCTTCAAATGTAGTTTCATTGTTAATAGTAGGGTCAAATACAAATAAGACTTTCAATCCTTCATCTGTGTTAACTCTTGTTAGATCTTAGATATGTATTTTAATACTATTTGTGTATGTTTTAAACACAAAAATTAATTTTTATATTTCTAAATATTTAATTACCAGATTGCATAGAGTTGCTGCCATTTCCAAAGGAAAACATACCTTGATTGTGGTTAAATCTACCTTTTTTTGGGACTCATGCTCTCTTCAACGTGACCCCATTACGCAGTCATGTACGAGATTCGTCTTTGTGCAAGAAGATGTTAAAGAAACTCCTGTTCTGTTTTTTTCAGACTAATTACATAGTCAAAGCTTCAAAGTGAGCATGCTCATTATAAAACATTTTTTTTTCCCAGAAATATGCAGAAACTCACCAAATTACGGCCTTTCTGTAGCATCAAAAACCTAAAACCCATTAGTTGTGCTTTCAGATCAGTTCATGCTTCATCTGCAGGTCTAAGGTAAAAGAAAAAAAGCATTATATAGTAGCAGAAGAATACAGCGTGTGTGTTTGAAGTTCCAGAATATTCCACTGCTGTTTGAATCCTCCAAAGTCAGTCTGAGGACAAACTGGGACTGGCTACTGAGAAAAGTGCAGCACAGACACAGAGAAATTTAACCTCAGTCCAAAACAAAACCCCCATTATGAGCAAGACCAATAATGAAACATTAATAAATAAAACAATTATGAAAATTCAGAATGTTCTGGCCTTTGGATCATGTGGTTTTGTTTTTGCCTGCAAGCTGTCCCTCTTGGCCTCCTCAACTGTCACCAGCAGATGGGTATTTCGGTGACTGAGGCCAGCTGTCCCTTTAAAGTAAAAGTATCATCCATTGTTGTCAAAATGACTCTGTGTTAAAGCTATCTTCTTCTTCTAAACCTTCAGTCACAACTGGTCTTAGGGCTAGACGGAGGCTGTCTCCGGGTAAATGGGCAAACGTGTGCAGTGCGACAAAAAGTGATTGTCAGGAGAACAAACCACTGTCCACACAAGATGTCATGGGTCTCTTTATTTTAAGTTGTTTTTTTAGAATCAAACATCTTTTTTCAAAGACAGTATGGCAGGAAACAACCCAAAGTGCTGCATCATCTAGCTATACAAACAGGAGGCGTCCATTTTGAAAAGAGGTCCTGTTTTATAGGTGGCTAGCCCCACCCCTTCACCAAACCAACCCAATTACTAATCAAAAATTAAACACATATCATAAGAAACAAAACATTCATGTGCATTTTATTTGTAAGAAGTTCAACATACTAAAACAAAAATATGTCTCCCATTAAACATCAATTAGACATAGAAAATAAAGTACAAAGAAAACGTTTTAATTTTAAACAGGCCTGTCAAAGGAAACCAAAATGAGTGGACTTCCTGAAACAGGAAGTGCTCCAAAATAAAACAGGAAGTGAACAAATAAATCACAAAACAGCCAAAATTCAGTCATTACCATTGAACTAAAAGTGAAATGCAACAGATGGCAAAGCAGAACAGTGTGTGCACCCACTGACGCAATAAGATACAAATCACTTTATCAACCTCACTAAGGGACAGACATGTGCTCTGTCACAGTGATCCACACTAAATATCAAAGGTCTTAGGACACTGAGTGAGCCTTTTGTTTGTGTATATTTTTTCTATGGGTGACAATTCATGCAAAAAATGTATACAACACACAAGAGTAAAGAGAGGAGAAAGGTAAGATGCATGTGTAGTGTAGATTTTCCACTTATTTGAGTCTTCCCCCAAAATCCTTCGGACTGCACATACTATTTACATAATAGTTGGGGACTTCTTGAATTGAACCATAGTGTTTATATAGAGTTACTCTACCTATGATGAAAATAACAGGTCTTTTTGGGTAGGGGGCGTTACGACATTGGTCATATATGTATTTTGTTTCTTTCAATTCAGTTGAGTAGTGGTTCCAAATCATCTTTAACACATGAATCCGTTTAATTAAGCACCAATGAAAATTGTGTTCTCACCATTTTATTTTACAAATGTAGCTTTAGCGTTTTTCTGATGGAGGACAGAAGATCAAAGTCAAAATTGCATTTCTGAGTATTTTTTCTTCAATTTTTTGTTAATCAAGAGCAGAAAGAAAAAAGAAACAGTTGAAAAGGGACTTAGATTTAGACAGAAAATACACTATAGAAGCCATAAGCTCCATGCTCCCCCAGCTAGACCGTTCCCGCACCACACCTGAGCTGTAAACGCTCGCCGTGTGATCTAAAAGTCAGAGTCAATTCCAAGTCAAGACCAACAAGTCCCAAGTCGACTCTAAGCCCTACCATTGTATGTTTGAAGTCATTTTGACAACAGAGAAATATTTTTTACAACATATATGTTTAGGAACTGTATTTTTAAAATGTTAAGTCAACTGCCTTTGAGCTCATTTATCCCCACTTCATAAATCCAAAATAAAAACCCAGTTTACGGCACTAGCATTCTCTCGATAGCAGGGATCTTTCCATGACTATGATATGATGCAATAATCTAAACTGCAACTTTTGGGGTTTATAAACTTCTAAATTTGGAGCTAATTTATAAGCTAACCAAGTATGGTAGGGTCCCTTCTTTGTGGACCTTAGTAACTATTCTTTTGTGTGACATAATATGATCTGACCTCCTAGGTCGGTGTTTCAAGTCTTTCTATTTGTTGTTCTATAACATTGATGCACTGCAAAAATGGGCTTCCTAAATATATGTCAACAAGTCTTTTTTTTATTATTATTTCTTGAATTATCAATTAAAAAAATTGTCTTTTTCCTTGGGCTAAGAACATTTTTTTTAAGTTATATTTTTAAATAAATGCTTCTATTTGAAGGCTTGATTTCTGTGAGAAAACTCATATTTTTGCATTGATGTGTAAACGAAGATGAAATAAAGTGTCTGCAACAACTACATTTGGTCGAGGTATCATTTACAACCCCACAGAGTTGCATTTTTACTGTTTTGTTTTTCTTATATGACACAACAAATGTGTTTAGAAGCGTAATTAATTTTAAGCTTAAGAAAGTTTTGGACAACATTTGCAGAAGGGTCAGGGTACACTAGAAATTTAGCAAACATGTGAACCTGTTCTGTGTGATCTGCTGGATGAGACCCGGTCTCATGTGTAACTTGTCTACCAGCTAATTCATGTAAAATAGAAATATGTGGTTCGAATGGATACCTGTATTGAAATAGAAGGGCAGCTTTTGATTGTATTTCACGCAAATTGACAGTTCTTTTCACTGTGCTGTTGAAAAGAGCTCCCACATATTATCCCTCCACAATGAAAGCCTTCATGTTTTTTTTTTTTGTTGTTTAGCAAGCTGCAGCACGGTCAGAGAAAAGCACTCAGCCAGACCCCAAACAGAACACCATCTGCAGCTTCAACTGTGATTGTAGAGTTTGAGAACATAAACATGCGTCCAAATGAAAATGTTTTGTATGTCATCAAAACAATTATTTTGTGGATTTATTGGGAACTAAAAAAAAAAAAAAAAGCTGAAAAAATAAGTTTTGACACCATCTGGATCAGACATGGCACCTTTCACTTTGCTGTTTAAATTTTCTTTGTTTTTTTGACATCAGAGATTTAGGTGAGAGTAGAAATATCTGACTTGATAACATTTTAATTCTTCCATTTTTACACATTTCTGCCTTCACTCGTATTTGTGTCCAGAGCTGTGAAACCATCTAGGAAGGCATAACTGACTTATTAAATTTTGGCTAATAGGCATTTAGTTGAAATATATCTGCAACGACTTGATGGAAAACAATCCATATTTGATGTTTCTTTAATCATTTGAGTAAAATTATATAAAATGAATGACCCGCTAGAACAAGAGTGTCAAACTCAATCGCACACCGGAGTCAATCCAAAACACACCGTAAGATAAAAACAAGATGAACAAACAAAAATAAATTTTTAAAACTTTAAAAACGTAACTTTTTTAACCTGGACCAGACGATACCTTGGCTAGTTCTAAAGTGGTTCTCCTCATACAGTATCTGGCTGGTAGGAGCTTCAGTGTGTCTGCAAACCACATATCATCAGATCCTAAAAATCTGACATGTGGGGTACCTCAGGGGTCTTTCCTAGGGTCGCTCTTGTTCCTTTTGTATATGCTTCCCCTAGGCAAGATAATTCAACAGTTCAAAGATATTTCATACCACCTCTTTGCAGATGACATTCAGTTGTACTGTTCATTCAAGACCTCTGACACCCACAGACTGAGCTCCGTAACCAGTTGCCTTTCTCAAATAAAACAGTGACAGCTGCCTTTAGCTAAACCCAGAAAAAAATGAAGCCCTAATTATTGCCCCAGACAGTACCATCCCTAACATTAAACAGCAACTAGGTGAACTGAGCCATTTGGCAAAACTTAGCCTTAGAAACCTTGGAGTTATCTTTTGATGTCCCTTGAGCGTCACTCTAAACAGCTCCTAAAGAACTGCTATTTCCAAATACACAATATCTCCAGACTCAGATCAATGGTTTCTCCACACGAGTTAGAAATGATCATTCATGCTTCTTTGCCTTCACGCTTTGACTATTGCAACAGTCTGTTCACTTGTATGAACAAGAAGGAACTGAACCGTCGGCAGGTGGGACAGAACTCTGCTGCTGGGCCTCTAACTCATACAAATTAAAGAGTTCACATAAATTATCTTAAAATCTCTTCACTGGCTTCCGGTTAATCTTAGAGTACAGTTTAAAATCCTGGTCCTGACCTTCAGAGCCCTACACAGACAAGTCCATTCTTATCTCTCTGACCTCATCCAGCCTTACACCCCCTCCTGAAGGCTCAGATCCTTAGTGCACAACCTCCTGATGGTCTCTGTTGCACATTTCAAAACTCGAGAAGATTGTTCTTTTAAAGCTGTTGCTTCCAAACTTTGGAATGAACGCCCACTTTCCTGCACTCACTGAACCCTGTTGACACCTTCAACAGTAGAGCTGACAAGTCTTCTGTTCCTAATGAACATCATGCTCTCTGGCTGACTAGTTATGTTTTATGTACCTTTAAAATTAATTTAGGTATTTTTGCTTTCTTTCTCTGTGGCTGATTATTCTTGTTTTTATGCTTTTTTTTTTACTTTTTAAAATTGTGGTTATATTTTATAATTTATTTTATTTTGAAGCATTTTGTGGCTCATGTCTGAGAAAAGTGCTATACAAATAAACTTTGCTTACTTACTTACCTCGGGACGCGGGTGGTACCCTAACTCGAGCCTGGTCCGCACCTGCTACTGGAAACCAGCACTGATCCCCATCCAGAACCGACTGACCGATACCGGGTTAGGGTTAAAAAGAAACCGTTCTGACACCCAAAACATCAATTTCTGACACTGAGAGGTCCCTTAACCATAAGTCAATATGAGAATGTGTTGTAATACATTACCAGCGCAAGAGAACATAGAGCCGTTCATAACTAAAATATAAAATTATTTGGCAGGCTGGATATTATCTCCCACCTGGCCGGACCTTGACTTTGACACATGCACTAGAAGTTGATGCTTTGGAGGAAAAGGCAAATAAAAATGTTGATTAGCTCCAGCAACCAAATAATAACATGATCAAATGATCTGGATCATGGGAAAGTAATTTCAATTTAAACACTAGATTACATTGAATGGAGGTGGAGAGATATATAATGAATGCCAAGAGAAAAGTTTGCCTAAAGGAGCACCTCGACACACACACTAGATGGTGACTAGCAGAAGAGATTCCTTTGACTAATATGGAGTTACAGATAGAGCTCACAAACTGCAATGCGTTGATAGACTGTAGTATTGTGACATAGCACACTAAAACCAATTGCAGAACAAGATATTTGCACATTTGCATATTTAAATAAATAAAATTAAAAAACAATGTTTTATCCATCCATCATTTTTTTAACCCACGGGTCATGGAGCTTTTTCCATTTACTTTCAGGCAAAGGCAGAGGACACCATAGGTGGATTTTGGTTCTATCATAGAACTAAAATGATGTTTACAAGAGGAAAACATGTAAATGACCTATTCAAAAGCCAACCATTACCATATTTGCCATCTCCCAATTTTGGAAGCAGGACAGTGTTTTCTCAGGAAGAACACACTGTTCACTCGCACTGGTTATTTTGAGATCTTCTTATTGTCATTTTTGAGTTTAACATTAATTTTTTTTTGCAATGTTTGTGGAGTTTTCTGTACACAAACTGTGATTGAGCAGAGGACAATCAATCAAGAGAGCTATTTGCATCTTATTTGTTTGGCCCGCTGAACACTGTGTCTTTTGTTCTGTTTTTTCAAACCTAAGCAGTGTGTTTGTGCAAGGTCCACTGCTGCTGTACTGACACTGAAGGAAGGCTGCTGCCAGGGGCTTCAATGTTTTGTTTTTCCATCAAGACTGTTTGTAAGAGAACATTGTTATGAGATGAGCAGTTTTACTCACTTTCCTGAATGAGTTTCTCTCTTTGGTATAAACTAGACGGGTTTTAGAATGAACCACAGCACTGAGACAGCCCTGTTAACAATCGTTATCATGGATATCAGGTGTGCCTTCGATTCAGCTCAGATCTCAGGATTTATTTTACTAGATCTAAGCGCTGCTTTTAAAATTGTTGATCACCTGATCCTGTTAAACAGACTTAAAAGCCTTTCAGGGACTGTTCTTAGGTGGTTTACATCCTATCTCTTGGAGACTTTACGGTAACAGTCTCTCACTGTTACTTCTCTGGGGTTTATTAAATTGAATGTGGTGGGCCTCAAGGTTCCATCCTTGACCCCTTGGTTTTTAACATTGTTACGTCCCTCTTTAGGAAAGAAGAAGAAAGTGTGTAACATAAAAGAATAAATAAAGAACCGGGCAAGAATAAGATGGGGACACAGCTGTTTAATAGCTGTGGCTGGTGGCCCAACATTTGAAAACTAACAAAACACCAAAGATGGACCAAAACTAACAGGTAACTTAAATTATCAGGCTTACTAGCAGTCAGACAAGTAGCAAAACAGTTACCAAACACAACTACTCAAAACACAACCAAAAGAAACCTATGCTGATGACACCCAGCTGTGCATAGGTATGTCTCCTTATGACACAAAGTCAATAGAAGCCCTTTTTAATTGAATTTTAGACATGAAAACGTGGATGACAACATTTTTTTACAGCTCAATCAGAAAAAAAAAAAACAACAAAAAAATAAGTTATTGGTCCTGAAGCCAAAAGAGAAACACTGTTTGAAACTTAATGAACTCTCATGAAGTTGTTCAGAAACCTGGGCATTATGTTTGACTTCAAACTTACTGTTATCCAAAATATTAAGCAGGTGATCAAAACTGTTTTTTCATAATCTTTTAAATTTGGCTAGAGTCCTCATAATTTTCTCTCTTGCTAACATGGAGATGCTGATGCATCCTTTTATTTCCAGTGAAATTGATTATTGCAATTCCCTTCTAACTGGTCTTCCAAAAAAATAGCGTACCTGCAGTTTCTACAGAATTCTGCTGCAAGAGCTCTCCCAAAGACCAGGAGGCAGGCCCACATCACTGAGTATAAAATCCCTGCATTTGCTCCCCATAAGCTTCAGGACTGATTTTCAGCTACTTTTAATGGTTTTTAAATGTCTTAATGGTCTTAAGCCTTCTTGTTTGTCTGATCTTTTAGTAAGAGATGAACCCTTGTGGACCTGAGAGGCATTCTTTCAGTACTTTGGCCCACATTTGTGGAAATGTCTGCCCGAGGACTTGGGGCCGTCTTTTTAACCTTGCTTTTAGCTAATTGTATTATTTCCATTTATTTTGTATGTAGTCATTTATCTATTTGATCACGTTTAATGATTTTACACATATTTATTAATAATTCTTTTAAATAATCCTTGTGCTCATATGTTATTGTTTTCTGATTTAATCAACAGGAACTTACTTTTAATGTTCACTCTTTCATTTTACCTTCCAGTGCTTCAGCTGGATCCTCTCCATCTGGGTCGGCTGCTGTCCAGCTGCTGCAGCTCTAGATCGGGACCTGCATCGCTGCCCAGCTGTGGTGAGGCCGGGCTGCCGGCGCCCGACCTGGCTGGCTATGCAGCTATCCCCGGAGGAAGAGGCTCCAATACTCGCGTGTCAGACAGCAAACTTCCTGTGCTCAGCTTGCACTCAGTCTGTCCTCTACAGGTTAAGGAGGTGTGAAAGGGGTTAGGGGCTGCATGTGGGTCTGAGTAAGGGGGGCATTAAGTATTATATTGTATCTTAACATTTTTATGTTCCCGCTTATTTGTTTTATTTATATGTGAAACACGTTGTGCTATATCTTTTAAGAAAAGTGCTATATAAATAAAGTTTTACTGAATGATTGACGAAAAATACCACAAGATCATGTTAAAAACATGATTTTCTTAAGAAGAGGTTTTTAAAGGTCTCATTTTTATAGAAAAAAAAAAAAGTTTGACATTTTGAATGCCCTATCGAAGGCCCTCAAATATCTCCTTCATCCTTGTTGGACGTGTTACACACCTAAAAGTCAAGTTTCTTTTTTACTGTGTTATTTATTGATTTATGTATTCAAGTCAGACAGAAAGTACACAAAAAACAAAAAAAAAACCTTCAAAAATGGTGTCAATCTACAGACTCACGGGTTCCGTGTTTCACACTCTTGCATTGCTGACTATAATGCTTCAAAGAAAAAATTCTGACATTTCTGACGCTGTCAAACAAGGTTAAAGGTAAACTGGTGTTTTTAGGAGAACTCAAAAACTTCTCATTTTTGTTCATGCCCTTTAGAGCTATAATCCATGAAAAGGTCACTGACAGAAAAAAAGACTTCAATATAAAGATGAACAAAAAGAAAAAAAAAGTGGTTTTGTTTTTGTCTTCTATTCCTGCTTTCTGTTACATACTTATACATTTTAAAGGGTAGTATTTATTGTATTTACAATAGATCAAAAAAGTATGTATCTCTAAAGCAGATGCATATCTTCTGTTTGCATTTTCTATGTGGTGGAACCTCGTGGTTCCTGTATATTCAGAGTGAGTGATACTGTGCCACATATAACCAAACCCAATAACCCCCCCACATCTCATTGCATCAAAAGCGAGATATAAATGATTTATGGGGGGAGCAACTGTCACGGAGCCGCTGATATTGAAATCTTAACATGTCAATATCTCCGCCTCTCCGCTCCTGTTTTCCTATTGCGCTTTATTGATCTGCCAGGTATTGAGATGACAATCGCACATTATTTTAGCTGCTTTCTCCTGTGGCTCGAGCAGTTTCTGCCACACGGCCTCCGAATGAGCAAAAATGTAATTCAGTTTGCCTGACCTTTACAGATGTCACCTCCAGCCACCTGCAGCAGATCTCTGCTGTCAGAGAGAGTCTACTACATGAATGCTGATCAGCACGGGAGATTTAAATGGACAGATGGGTACAGAACATGCATTTTATATTGATAATAAAGCTCAGAGAATAAGTCTGTAGAGATCAAAACACAAACTTTTAAATAAGCAAAAAAAAGTGTGAGTTGGATTTACATCCGACATAAATAGATCAAAATTATGATTAAGCAACGTACATTTCCAGTAGTAATGCACCAGTGTATGGAGACATTTTTAAGGAATTTAAGTTATTTTTCCCCCACATTTAGAACGTAAACACACTTTCCAACCAATGCAAAAAAAAAAAAAAAAAACAACAACACATTAAGCCAGCAAATAAACTATTACAGAATGAATGAAAATTTTTGAATGAATGTTTTATTTAAGTGTCATGCACTCAGGTGCCCAGCCCACATGGGCTTATATGACACTAATGAACAAAAATCAGGTAAGATGGCCATAACAAATAGTCATCAGTGAATTGCCATCAACATAAATAAACACATTATAACAAATCAATTACAATCTTTGAGAATACAAGGTGTCTTGTCTTAAATTCCACGCTTTCTCAATAAAGTTAACCAAACAAAAGATTTCATTTTTGAATAACCACTGCAACAGAAGTTGTTTGAGAGGTTGTCTTCCAGCAGTGGTTACAGTGTTAGAACAGATATATCAAAGACCTAAGGGTTTCAGAGACTCACTGTAATTCAGAAACAACATCAATGACATTTTCGTTTCAGCCCCGTGCGCCATTTCTGTGTCATTTTCTTGTTAAAATTTGTGTTCAAATGCTCTGCACAGCACACGTTCTACCAAAACAAAACTATTTCAACTCAAAACTACTATAAATTAAGTTTGGTTTTAAATACTTTTCAGTAAAAGTAGAATATTGTTTCAATAATCAAAGCAGGAAATACAAGAACACTGTCCTCTCAACCTCAGATTAGCATACAGAAAGCTTTCCACATGGGTCGTCTGCAGTAAAAGAGACATTTGGGCTTTTTTTCTACTCATCCACATTTTGGAGCCACAAAGGATTATTTTTAAACTGTGGGTTCTTTACAATGTATTATCTAATAATAAATTTGAATTTAGCTTCTTTTGTGGCATAAAAAAACAGACATAAAAAAATAAGCTATTTTTTTTCAACATGTACATTCATTTTTTTATGTTTGATAGAACCACATATGATTTCTTTTCAAAATAAAAGACACCTTGCGTCAGACTCATCACAGTGCATCTCTGGACAGCATAAAACAATGTGTGCTTTAAACTAATAAAGGATCAGTTTTTTTTTTTTACCAAAATTTTGCTTAGTATTTAAAATCAGTGTATTCTGGATGAAGCATAGAGCAAACAAGACCTCTTTAGGTCAGCGCGGGTTTCAGAACCTTTACATAGTTTATCTTCCAGTTACAACTCAGCCATCAATTAATACATTTAACTAAATTAAATTAAATAAATAAAAAAATAATTGAAAACAAAAATACTATTATTTTATTTTTCTTTAGCCATAGAGCCACTATGAAGAGATAAAACAGCCGCAGGTTACAAACCTGCCGTGTCAGCATATCTGCATTCTGGCACCACAATCACCACCTAAATCACTATTTGCAGAAAAATATAATTTTACATAGAATTTAAGTAAAAGTACATTAATCCTCAAATCAATCTCATTTGACCTTAAACAGCTTCAACTACCATTTACTTTGTCGTTGTATTATTTATGTTGTTGTTTTATGTTTATCCTGAATAAACCCTATGGAGACAACGTGTACACAAAGTCGCAATGCAATTAAAATGCACACACACACACACAGACTTAATGATTTTTTTTTTTTTTTATCAGAGTAGATTACATTTTCTTGTCCCTATGTCTGATGACTCAAATGTGATTTCTCTGCCCCCCCCCCCCCCGTTGACCAATGTCCATGTGCAACCCAGTCTCCTTCTAAAACGTGCAGTACCTACGTTTGTCATGTGATTGCATTTGCTTTTGTGGATACTGAACAGAAGCAGCTGCATTGCTCTTTAATTGAACACACGCACACACACACCGGTTATAGCTGCCTGTACACTTTAATCAATGAATGTCGTACATAGAATCACAACACATAGAATGTTAGTGGATTGTGTTTATGATTATTTGTCTTTATTTTATTTTGTTTGAACAATGTCGTGTGGGTTAACTAATTTTCTTGTTTAGACTTCATGTTTTGGACAAATTACACCTCTGTGGAATGGAGTTTGGCGATATTCTCAATATAGAAATACTTACACAGAGAATCTTTTCAAAAAAGAGCCGTGAGTCTCCAAGATTCTATTAACTTTTTATTAAAAATTTTTTTGTGGTGGATGACTAGACTCAATGTAAAGTGCTGATTAGACTGTTTACTTAAAGGACATTTTTGCTTATCTGTGTGTTTTTCTCCCACAGGCAGGTGGTCAAAACCGACGGCAGGGGGGCAATGTCGGAGTTTATGATGAACAGATATTGCAGGCAGGGGGGATGATTTGTTTTTGATGCAGAGCCAAAGGCACAGCAGTGAAGGGAATTACAGGCGGGCTGACAACACATCTTAAGGCATTGGAAGTGTAAAACATATAAAAAGGACTGTTCGAATGTTATAAAGTAGTGTTACGTGGCTGTTTAAGTAATCTATGTGAGCGTTTGTCAAAAACCTAAATACAGTGGGAAAAAAAATGATGACTGAGTACTTTTTTTTTTACATGAGAGAACCAACATCTACAAAAAATGTTATTAAAAATGCTTAGGTAGACTATAAAAATCATTGAAAAGAGAAAAGCCATAAACTGTGAAGTTATAAGGCAGTGGTATGGGGGGGTAGCACTCTCATCTCACACCAACATAATCCTGGTTGAAGTCCAAGAAGGAGGAGATTTCATGTTCTACTTCGATTCCTCCCACAGTCCAAAACATGCTTCATAGGTCAATTAATGATTGTAAATTACCCATAGATGAGAGTGTGTGTGACTTTGGGACCAAATGACAACCTCCCTAACAAGCTCCAACAAATCCTTGACCCCAAAACAGATTTAGCAAGCTAGGCACCAAGGGTTAGGGCTGTAACGAGTATCCCGCGGGTTCTCGAATACTCACCATTTGCTCCTGAAATTTAGAGCACGAATATTCGCAAAGTCCAAGATCGCTTCACGATCTTTATAAATATAGTAAATTGTAGTAAAATATGATTAAATTATTATTATTATTATTAATATTAACTTTACGAACTAAAACAAAGCTGAAAGAGCCGCGGTAGTCACAGGAAGTAAACACACGTCTTCCTTGTCGGTGAAGCTTCCGGTTTTCAAAGTAAAACTAGCAAGAGCTTTTTTTCGTTCAAAAACTGAGACTGAAGTTCTGTTCACCGACATAACTTTAGAACAAATGAATTAGCTTTAGCATCGGAGCTTTAGCTCCCGTGTTTACATTCTTTTGGTTATGGTAACTCTTCAACAGTTGACGTAATTAACGAAACTCCAGTTTATTTTGAAGAAACGCAGCCTCACGATGCTGAAAGGTGGATGAAATCAACGTGAATCAGATGATTCTGCTGCTTAAAAAAGCTTTTTATATAAGGCCTCTCCACCAATATGTAATGCTTACAACGTAAAATATTGAAGAACTTTGAGAATAGAATACTGTGGGAAACATTTTCAAGTTTTGTTGTTAAATGATACAAAACAGAAGTGATGTTTATTCTTTTTATGTTGTTTATGTTACTGCTGAATTTAACCAGAAGGTTGACAAAGTAAGTTTAAAATGACAAAATTTGTTTCTATCTGAATCTTTGTGGGGTTTTTTTCTTATCAGTTTTGTGGATTCTGATTTATTGTTCTAAATAAAGGTATAAATGTTGGTGATTTAATACAAATAATTTCAATTTTCCTCCATCTAGCAATAAACATTATATTAAAAAGTAAGAATTCGTGAATCATTGAGCTTGATTCGTTGATTCGTCACCTAAGCAACGATCCACAGCCATCGCGATCGTTCAAGCTCCATGGTTATGATGATTTTTCTATTTTCATTGAGACAATAATTAAAGTTTTAGGTCATTCATTCTTCAAACTTGGTCAAGGACAGATGGAAGTAACATTTAGAACGGCTGTTATCCAGGCGCAGCTCCTGCTGTAAATATTGAAATTCTTTGTACTCGGAACATCTCGTAATGATCCGGTGAACCTAAACACCAGGAAGTGCTCGCCAGCGCCTCTTTAGAGCTCTCCAAAACATGTAAAGTTA
This sequence comes from Oryzias javanicus, assembly GCA_003999625.1. Taxonomy (NCBI): domain Eukaryota; kingdom Metazoa; phylum Chordata; class Actinopteri; order Beloniformes; family Adrianichthyidae; genus Oryzias; species Oryzias javanicus. Next base: position 28,746,582 of record CM012443.1, read on the forward strand.
CTTGCTCAATATATCATCCATGTTTTCCATGACTTGGAAACAAACAAAGTCCAGAAAAACGTTATTGGTTGCTCCTCCTACACGTGGTGGGCCAGTAAATTTGATGCGTATCAAAAGATAGGCAGCAATCTGTGGTGTTTTCATGCTAAGACCAGCAGAAATTTTTATTTTTGGAAGCCTCACGTTTTAAGAAAGGCTGATGTTATTCACACGTGTACTTTCTTTAAGAAAATAGTATTGAAAGATGACATGAATCACAAGTATAGACAGATATATGAATTTGTCTGATTTGAAGAATTCAGAGTATCTCCCAGACTGTCTGTTTGCTCCACAAAACTGTCAGCAGAGGAGAGCAACGGAGCAGCACAGTCTCTGTCTGCGAGAAGCAGCGCGGCGTTCATCTGACAGGTGTGTGGTTTTGTTTTATGTCATTTTACCAAATTAATTGTGAATAGTTACTCACAGTAGTGCCTGAATGTTTGTGTCCCTGAATTCACCACTGTGCAGAGTTCAGCGGTGCAGGAAATCGCTGTGGATTGCTCCATTCTCAAAACCTCTGGATTTAGACATCTTTGCGAAACGCTTCGCTGCACGACAACAGTCGTCGCCTCAAACTCTCTTTAAAAATGTTCTGCATTATATCCTGTGGATTTATAATCAGCACAGGGCCCCAAACTAGAATAGTTATATTTTCTGTTCTTGCTAAATATTGAAATCTGAATTAAAAATAAAAAAAAACTTTTTGAAGAATTTTTGCTCATTTTTAAACATATTTGGTGTTATTTGTTGTGATGGTTCAGAGTGTGGATATTATGTTCTGTTATACTTGAACTCCATATTGGAGATGAATTTAAAAACTTAAAGTTAAGAAAAAGGTTAAGGAGTTTTTACACATTTCCATCCATTTTCTTAACCAGCTATAAGCGGTCATGGGGTTGCTTGAGCCCGTCCCAACTACTGTTGGGTGAAGGCGGGGTAACCTGTGCTGACGTTACCCTAAAATAAACTAATGTTTATAAGCAGATTAAGACTATTTTTGTATTGTTTAACAGTAATCTGAGTACTAAATAGAATGTATTTATTGAGTAATACTCAACTCTTCCTAAGTTATACATCTTTAATTGATATGTATATACTACATAGTCAATTGCAGGTCGGTTGTGTAAGAGCCATTTTGGCATATTTCTGTTTGTTTATTTAATTTCAATGGATAATGACCTCATTTTTGTGGTGTGTCCATTTGTTTCATTGGTAGAACATGATGTGGAGGTGTGTCTTGTGGAGTGGTGGACAAGATTGGTAAGTCACGTGTAGGAACAGGTGTTGTAATCAAAAACACCTGTACCTGTGAGCAACACGGTCTTTCAACCGACCCGCTCAAAAATAGATTTCTGTTTTTCTTTATGATAGAAAAAAATAATACAAATAAATTGAAGCAAATCACATGAAACACCGAGTGACGGAGTGGTTTTCGCGGGCCGCGTATGAAGGTGGAGGAGGATTGTATGTGGAGAAGGCGCACTCACAATGAGAGTCCTGCCCAAAGACACTTCAACCTATGAGAGAGCAGAGAGAAAATGGCACCTGCAACCCTGTGATCATAGATCAATTGGTTTACCTCTGCTCCATTGATAAAAACGGACTGAATTAGAAAAAAAATTGGCTGTAACTCATCTGGAGCTTAAACCAAGCATCTGCTGAACTCAACATAGAGATCCAAAAACCATTATCCAGTTAAAATGACAATCACACACCTTTGGTCAAACATTTTATAAAAAGACAAACTTCACCTGAGCTTCAAAGTTGTCTTGAAGTCATGTGGTCCTGATAACATGTATTATGATGATGTCATAAGTTTTTAAGTGAAATGATTCGAGCAGTGTGGATCTCAGCCTAAATGTGTTGAAGTTTGTCAATGCTTCACATTTGGCCATCACTACCCTCACTACAAAACTCAACAATAAGTCAAGACACAAAAGCCAAAACTAAGAAATTCAGCTGAGTTTCTTAAATATACAGAACCTAATAACTAAAGTGCAGGCCGCTGTGACTAATTAGCAAGATCCACATGAGAATATGGGAGGCACAGCAGGCTGCACAGGAGAAAAGAAAAAAAAAATGAAAAAGTGACACAAACCAAGCAGAACACGAGGAGTTGACAGCATGAACAGCACTACTTTATTCTATTGGAGTAAGTCATAACTAACCCTGGTAAAGAAGATAAAGGAGTATTTAAAATGCAGCCATAATGATGAGAATCAAGCCCCAGTCTTTCAACACATTTCAGCAGATACTGTGTGCTGTGACCCTTGAAGAAATCCAATAAAAAGCAGATAATCTCATTTGATTTCAGCTATAGAGGTCATTCAAAGTCAACTGTAGACAGAAACAATAAAAATATCTGCTTGCATCTGGCCTGCAGTTTAAGCATCACTGACTTTCATTCATTTTGCATAAGGACAGTGTCATCAGCTAATTATATAAACAAATGGGGAAAATTCTCATATTTCATGGCATCACTATGGACACTCACAACTATAAAACAAATATATGTCCTTACTATCTATTTGTATTCTGATCATTATTAACAGAGCCAAAGAGTAAATCAGAAAAAGGTTTATATACTTGTGTCAAAAAAGAGGAAAACATAGTGATGTGGTGGTTACCAATTCAAAGAAGGAAAGTTAATGGATCAAACTCTGGCCAAATTGAGTCTCTGATGAAGTCACATGTCTCCATGTGTATGTTTTTTTTTTCTGCTTCAGTCAGAGTAAGTTTTAAAAAAAGCATAAGGGGTTGTTTTTATTTGGAAATAAGGGATAGAAAAATATTAAGTCATCAACTTTTTTGATGCATTTTGGGTTTTTTTGCAAAGAAATACTAGTTAACATCTCTTGTAGGCTGAATATTTTATAATTTTTTTCTGAATCCACAAATATTTTTCTGTCACCATTACGTGGAGAAGGCACTCAATGTCCTTTAGACTGAAGAATAATTTATTTATCAGTGATATTTGTGTTAGACATATTTAAGTTATTTATTTTTCCAGATGATGACAATTGTGTTTTTTGTGCTGAGAGCAACATTGGTCATTACTAGATTACTAGAGTTATTGAAATTTGTAGTTGTAGAAGCTCATTTTTCTTTACCAGTTCTAGTATCGCCTGTTCATCCTGGGATGGGATCTCTCCCTCATGTGGGAATCCCTAAGGTTTCTTCGTTTTTTTCTGACTCAGGTTTTTTAGGAGTTTTTCCTTACCGAGAAGGAGGGTCTAAGGGCAGGGATATCCAGTTTATTTAGTCTGTTTAGTCTTTAAATATTTTTTTTCATGTTTCATGACTATTTTCTGCATCTGTAAAATTACCTGCATGAAGCCCAATGAGGCAAAATTCTTTGTGATTTTGGGCTTTATAAATAAAATTGAATTGAAAATTGAATTGAAAAGATGCGTTCACGACCAAACTTACAAAACTAAAAACATGGTTTGATAAAGCAAATATTTGATATCTAAAACAAAATTTATAGTTTCTGGTAAGAGAAAGATCTACACGATAGTAAAGCTGTAGATTAAGTACACAAAGATTTAAAGCATACAAGAGATTAAATTCCTAGTTTTTGTAATTTACCAGAAATTAGGATGAAAAGTCCAGGTTGAAAATGTTGCTAAAAATATATTTAGTAGCATAGGGATATTAAACAAAGATAAGTACTTAATTACGGTTCCATGCATACTGAATTGAATGTGTGGGTGGCAGAAGCACACAATGGAATTTATATAGTATTATATATATAGTCTTATTAGTATTATTATATTGTGTGCCCAGACCTCGGTACAATAATAAACATAGGGCAGTACAGTCACTCATTTTTTAATGAACATTATAAACAGTTACAGATGTATTAAAATGTAAGACAAGGTAAATATTTTATAGAGTCAAAAAAAACAAAGGATCTTTGTGTAAGAGAATAAAGGTACGATCTTCTTTCACCAGACTTTATGTCATCCGTCTTCTTCAGCAGAACTTGCTGTGTAAATGTCACGTACTGAGGCGTCTCATCTTACTATTTATTGGAAAGGATTGTGGATTTCAGCGGTAAACTTCGACTTTGGCATCAAATATGGGTCACCCAGTCCAATTGAATCGGTCTGATCAAAGTAACGACTTCTGCCTTCATCTTTCATGCTGCTAACTCATTTAAAGAAAGGTTGTTTTGAACCTGGCAGTTTTTGTGCAACACATCTAATGATTTCAAACCCATGTAGCAACATAAAAAACCTTCATAATATTTTACTACTTAAGTGCGTAATGTTCTTGGGTCAATAAACCCACAGCTTCTTCATTCTGATGAAGTTCTTCTCTATTTACACCCCTCAATTTTACATTTACCATTGATGCTACAGTTAATTCAACCATCAGGAGAGAATTAATATCAAACTTTTGTTAATGAGGCCTCTTGTTGGTTGTCTGCCTCCGGTTTGAAAGTAAATTGCGCATATCTTCACAACAAAAAGTTTACTATCAGTTTAGAATTGAGAAAATGTGGGAACTTAAATATCCTTTTTTGTGTTTCCATGTCCTTATTGTGGAGGAAACTGAAGTTCAGTAACAGGATTTTTTATTAGCATTTGGTGCTAGAACACACTTTGAAGGTCTATATTCTCATTCTGGTAAAATAAGAAGCAATATAAGTCTAAAGGGATCAATAAGGTATTTTCTATTCTATTCTATTCTATAGACATGATTGTAAATGAGTGAGGTCTGCCAAATTTTCCTGCATTACTTTCTCAGCAGCTCTCCATTTCTTGCCTCTGCTCTTTCACACAGACTGCACGGCTTTTAGATCTCCCCCTCACACTCTCACAGCTGTGGGGATGTTTAACACCTCAGGCGCTGTGCAACGGGGCCCTTATCCATCACGAAGGGATTAGCCATGGACTGATATCACATGGGAAAGCAGATCGAGAGATTGGTGGGCAGAGGAAGAGGAGGTGAGTGAGGGTGAACAAAGAGGAGTTGGGGATTTAATGAAATTTAAGGACAGGGGGAAAGGAGAGAAATAAATAAAATGAAATAATAGTAACACATAAAAAATAGATCAGAAGGACAGATAAATAAACTGATATTTATTAAAAAATAAAAATAAATCCTCTAAAAGCATAACTCTGTTTCACCAGATTGTGTTCACGACAGTTAGGATGTCAGACACTGTCAGTCTGTCAAAACGTGCATGTGCAGACAAATGATACAATCAGGGGTGAAAGTAGATTTTTTGTTATGCCGGTACTATGCCCCCCCCCCCCCACACACACACACACATACAAACACACACCCACAGTCCAAGACTAAGTCCTCATATGGCAATTTTTACTTTTATTTAAGAAGCAAAACGTTCTCAGGAGTGTTTTATTTATGTTTATGTTGTTTTTAACCAAAATCGCAGACCCTTAATGTCTTAAAAAGTAATATTTTAATGTTGGTCTGTGAAAACTCCTCTGTGGGGGCGTGGCTTCTGGAGCTGAGCGAAGCTGACCTGCTACGTCTCGGACCCTCCCCTGTCTGATTATGGTGGCTCTGAGTCTTCACCGCTGCACCACAAAAATGTCAAGCAGTTTTGTTTTGAGCTGGATATCAGTTTGGACAAGGAAGAACTTCATGGACCTCGAACTTTCACAGATCTTTTACAGCTGGCGGTCAAATGAGCCGCCGTTCACATTTCCGTGGTCACATCAAGAAGCTCCGTGGAGTCTGTTGGAGATTTTCCAGTGTTCTCAGCCCTGCTACCGTAAGTATTGGATGAAACTCACACCAAAAATCCAGTGATGCTGATTGGACCACAGAAATGTGAACGGCGGCTCATTTGACTGCTGTCAATGTGAAGATACTATCTTCTCTTCTCCAGAACCTGAACTAGACACGCTAGCCGGACCAGATGAGGGTTTAGTGCATGTGCAGCAGAAAGAAGATGATTCATTCACACAGAGTCTGTCTGTGACAGTTTGATTAACAGAGATGAAAAGGAAATGCAAAAACAAAATGATTACATTTGTTCTCTTTCAGAAGAATAATGACACACAGGCATGTTAAAAACTCAAAAAATAGTTTTTCTTTTTTTTGGAAGGGGACTTTAAACAGATCATATTGTCAGTTGTCCAAATTGAAGAATAATCTGGAAACAAAGAAAATTCATCTGTGATTGATGGACCTGGTGTCTCAATGGCATTTTCCATTCAACTTCCATCTCTCCTTTTCTCTTCTTCATCATCTCCTATAGAAGATTTGTTCTGCACATCGTCATCCTCACTTTTGGATCTTCCTCTTAAAAATCTGATTCACTTTTCTCTGCATCTTTTTTGTTTACTTTTTCATTTAAATAATGTAATTATTTATTTCACGTCACGATTCACTTTTTCAGTCTTTAAATAAATGTGCATTGAATTTAGACAGAATAATGAACGAACTCCTGGGTATCATCAGCTGCAGTTCTCTGGTGCGCCTGCTGTTCAGAAAGTCGGGGGTCCGCAGCGCTCGAGACGCAGCCAGACTTGGCGCGCGCAAGAGAGCGCAGACCAGGAGAGAGAGAGAGAGGGAGAGAGAGAGAGAGAGTGGGAGAGGGAGGGAGAGAGTGAGCGAGCGAGAGAGAGACAGACGGGTTTCATCAACTGTCTGATGCGCCACAAAAACAACGCAAACATCCAAATAAAGCGCTGCCTGCTCTCAGCTCGAATGTCAATTTTCTTATTTTTCTTCCATAAGAGCGACCGCGGCTTCTGTCATGTGTTATATAGTGAAAACTGGCCGCACAGCTGATCTCTCCAGCCGGAACGGCGTTCCGTCTTCAAATCATTTACCGGAACGCCGCTCCGGACCGTTCCGGCTTACTTTCACCCCTGGATACAATACTGTAAAATAATAATTGTTCCAAATATTTATCCCATCCTTGTTTGTGCCCATAATTGCGCACAATGGTTCAAGATCCAAAACAACTTGGGACAAATGGAAGCAGGAGGTGTTTAGCCCACCAGGATTACTGTATGTAGACTTCCTGACTCTCCTCCAGCTAATTAATATCAAGTCTATGCGACTCACCTGTGCTGGCAGGTATTTAACCCTTTAACTCTGGAGCTTAGGCGCCAGTGTTTACATTTCAACAAACTCTTCACATGTTTTTGCAATTAATGTAATTCCAGCAGATTCTAAAGCAAAAAAAAGAAGCTTTTTTGCTGATATGCAACAGCTTATAGTGAAGTGCTTACATAATAAACATAAATCAGCTGATCTGTCACAGACAAAAGTAGTTTGTTCCATAGACTGTAAGAAAAGATTGGACAAAGCGACTTCGGTTGCCATTTCTCCATGATACAGGCGCCGCCATTTGGATCCAGTCAACAGTGATTGGTCCGAGTCTGTCTGACGTTGGGAGAATCTGTCAAACATTCGAGGTTGGGGCCAGTGGCCACCACATGCTTTCACTGAGACCTCTGATTGGTCAGGTTTTGAATCACTTGTGATGAAGAAAAAAAAAAATTGAATAATAAATATTGATCAGCAAGAAGATGTTAAGAAAGTTTACTCTGACAAATAGAATGGCTGAGTAATAACTTTTTTTTTTTTTATAGACGTCTATGGGATTTTGGTTTCTTGGAGCCAGCAGCTACTTCCTGATTAGAACGTGGGGGGGAGTGGTCAAGCTGTCCAGTGATTTACAGTCTGTGCTTTACGCCATTATGAAACATTTTACATTAGTACTGTGTTTCATATTTTGTGCAAAGCTGATATGCAAAGTTGCTTTTTTTCAGCATCAGAATCAATGGACTCAAATTGATCACTTAAAAGGTGAAACAGTTACAGTGTGTCCAAGAGTGAGTGTTATTCCTACGTCATCATACCACTCCTAGTAGTTGTTTCTACTTGTTCCAGCGTTTTCTTGTCGTGGATAAAAGTTCACAACCTTCCCCTTTTAGTGTTATGCTCTGTGTCGTTAGCTCTAACTCATATTCAAATCAGGACAATCTGCTTCTCCCATCTATACTGCATTCACAATTCTCCTGATAGTGGTGAAAAGTTGTAGAAGTAATATGGTGGAGAGAGAGAGAGAGAGAGAGAGAGAGAGAGAGAGAGAGAGAGAGAGAGAGAGAGAGAGAGAGAGAGAGAGAGAGAGAGAGAGAGAGAGAGAGAGAGAGAGAGAGAGAGAGATAATTCACACAGCTTAAAACATACATTAAAGGAATAAAACAGTAAAAATTGGGTTAAAATACAATAAAAACAACATAAAAACAATGAAATTGAGAATAAAAAGTATTTGGACAGTCAGTGAGCCCCCTCCTTTTCCCCCACCCACATTATGAAAATATAAGGTAAGCAATTGAATGCAACACTGCTGTTATTTGTGATATTTAATATAGATACTGGCATGGCCATCATTGAAGGATGAAGATCTTTTCCACTGTCTTGCTGTTGTTATAAACTGTGGAATAGAGAATGTCCACTTCTGTTCCAAGTTTCTGGTATGCCGGTTACCAACTGGTGTTTAGGCAACACATTCTCACTCCCAACTCATCGCATGTAGATGTTTGGTTAAGGACTGCAACTCGTCATTTTTTGATGTGCTAGATATTTGTAAAATCAAGGGTGCACAACCCTCAGTACGCGGCACCAGATACTATAACATACGGGGACTGGTCCTTAGGACATAGCCGGTAACTTAACGTAGTACTGGTGCCCTGACCCGGCACCCGATGTGGTACCAGGTGTAAAATTAGATTCAGTACCAGACGTGGTGCCTGACACGAACCAGTACTAGGTTAGGGTACCACTACTGGGTTAGAAAGAAAAGTGTTTGGAATCCGCCCCCCAGAAAAAATTGGAGGGCAGAGTGTACAGTGCACACTCTGTACAGTCAACCCATGGGCAGAGCTTAAATAAAGGTAAATAGATTGCATTCCAGGCTATCAAATGAGATGAGGGCTTCAGAGGGGAGGCTTTCTAAGTGAATTCTAATTATTAAGTGAAGGGGTTGGTTCAGTTTAGGGTTCGTGCTTTTAATCCTTGGTTTGGTTTAGATAAGGGAGGGCTAAGAATCAGGATAATTAGCCAGGTTCCCCGGGGGTTAAGTTTAGGGTCTCCCAAAGGGGAAGGTTTTAATCAGGGAAAATAATTATTATTATTTGGAGGACAGGCTGGTTAAGATTGAGGCCTTCCTCTCGTATTATTCCAGGGTGAAAAGGGCCCCCTTTCATTCAGGGCCTGTGGATGGAGAGTATCTAATTTAGAAATCCAAATTTTCTCAGCTTTCCGTCTCTGAGCCTCCAGTGTTGGTTACACTCAAGGACCGAGGCCTGGGTACCGGTGTTCTTCCGGTACTGGACCGGATCTGGTTTGCGGCCCGTGAGTTAGCACATCAAAAAAACGGGTTGGGGACACCTGAATGTCAAAAAGTGACACGAAGGGGTCCTTAACCAAATGTTAATATGTAACGAGTTTAGAGTGAGAATGGTATATGGCGTATACTTGTATAGCGCTTTCTACCATCCTCCGAGGGCCCAAAGCGCTTCACAGTCACAGACCCATTCACACACACATTCATACACTGGTGGTGGCTCTGCCGCTGAACACTGGCGCCAACCTCCCACCACTTCGACAAATGGGCGGGCAAGGAATCGAACCCACGATCTTCCGATCCTGAGACGACTGCCCTACCACTGCACCACGGCCGTGGTTGGTTTTGGTTTAGCCCAGTGCAATAGTATTGAACCGTCAATCTATGGAGCCAGAACTTTTATTTAGGTGTCAAGCAGAAGGCTGAAGGACAGTCACACTGATGCATTCAGGTGATGGGGTTACCCCCAACTACGCTCCTCTCCCTCTAGACTTGACTCTGGGAAGGTCAATTTAGGTCAAAGTTATTATTTTACTGCAATCCAAAAGGAGAAACTCAGAGAGAAATCAGGATCATGAGTTAAGGTATTAAATTTGATCATGTGAGACAATCTTTCTTTTTGGATTTTCATACCTCATTGTTTGGGTTGTTTCTTATATCGCTAAAAGTGTAAACATGTTCATACACAAAGAGACCCCAAACCTACATTCTCCACTTTCCCTTTTTTACAACTCTTTCCTCTGACATTTTTGTTGCAAACACCTGTTTAAATACAACAAAGAGTTGAGCTCTCTGCACTGTCTCCTCCAGCATGTTATGTCAATCGTAACGGGGAAAACAAATGGAAGAGCAACAGAGAAGAAATATGGCGTCAAAGTTCTGCCTCTTCCACTGTTCAAATCAACTTAAAGAAAATGTGATACCGCCTCTTGCTGAAAGCATTAGTGGAATTGAAGTTGGGGGACACTTAGCAATGAAGACAGGAAGGACAGAAAAGGTCAAAGAGAGTCGATCAGTTTGAGACAATAATTCATTTTCCTGCACAGACACATATGACCTTAACTGTACAGAGCGGTTCACCTCCTGCAGCCTGCTCAGTGTTTGTGTTTGTACAGGAACGGGAGAATACAAGTTTGGAATAGGCAGAGAACAGTGGATTTGTTTCTTTAGAAAGATTACCAAATGAAATAGCAAAATGAACATTGGCATAGGTATTTTTGTAATTACTTTTGTAAGTACAGAAAAAAAAGTATTATGTGAAATATTGTGAAATTCAATTTGGCAATATCAATTTGATTGATTGTTTATTTAAGACAGGGACAGCATATATTAATAAAACATTTAAAAATGCAAATATATAAGATTATAGTCTTTTAGACTAATTTCCATCTTTAGTCTCTATGGAAAAGGTTGTTCATCTCCAAGTAAAAGTACAAGTTAAAACAGTACATAAAAGGTAAACAGAAGTCTGAAAACAGCAGAAAAAACAAAATGGGTTGTCAATAGAGAAATAAACAACAGGAAATTCATAAAACATAAAAGCAACATTTTAGGGGGAAGAAAAGAAAAAAAAGTGAATGAATATAACAGGAAGACAAAAACGAAACAAACAAATGAAAAAAAACCAAAAAAAAAAACAATAGCAGTTCATACAGACGCTGCCGACATTTTTTTTATTTTTGGTTATTTATAAGCAAACATTTAGTTCAACATCTTCCTTTTGTGTTCCACTTAAACCCCTGACCACTAGTTGGCAGTGCACAACGCCAAGTCTTTTTCAGCAGTTCTGCACCAAAACAACAACAAGGTGTCACGGTAGATTTTCCCACAGACTTGCGATTCTTGTTTCACAGCTCATTCATTCATTTTCCTTGCCGCTTTGTCCCTTTCGGGATCGCGGGGGTGCTGGAGCCTATCCCGGCTGCTGATAGGCGAAGGCAGGGTTTACCCTGGACAGGTCGACAGTCTGTAGCAGGGCCACAATCACACACAGTCACTCTCACATTCACACCTAGGGGCAATTTAGAGTAACCAATCAACCTATGAAGCATGTTTTTGGACGGTGGGAAGAAGCCAGAGTCCCCGCTGAGAACCCACGCATGCACAGGGAGAACATGCAAACTCAGAAAGGTCCCCAGTTGGTGTTTCTGATCCCCCAGCCAGGATTTGAACCAGGGTCTTCTTGCTGTGAGGCAAGAGTGCTAACCACTGCGCCACCGTGCAGTTGTTTCACAGTTAAACAACTAAATAAAATCGACAGATTGATGGAGAGTATTTGTTGTTTTTATGGTCCTGGTACAGACTCAACTGTAAAACCTGCTTTAATCTAGGGGAAATGACCACAAAAGGGGCCGTAATATGAAAACTGGACACCAGGAAGATGAGGAACACCGTTTATGAAATTAAGGAAATTGTGTGTCCTGTAAAGCTAAAGCAAATTGAAATTAATGAGCCGGTTTAAAGACAAAACAATGGGATTGGAACCTAAATTACGTTTAGTTGGAAAAATCCTTCGAAAGAACAAGCTTAAAAGGTAACCAAACAGGGTAGATGGAGAATGACTCCATTCTCAGAACACATTTGAAAAATGCCAAATAAGGGGGCGGGGCTACTTGGGGCAGACTAAACGGGGGAGGTGTGGCTTGTATCCATGATTGACAGTTCGGTTAGCTGAGGACATATTAAGCACAGAATCCCGAGTGAAACATTCATTGTAAATCCCATCACCACGACGTAGTTCACTGGATTCAATCCCAATTGTACTCAACCTCTGTGCCCTAAATTCTAAGTCCACTGGAAAGTTGTACAACCCAGTAGATTTTTACACCTACGAGCCATGCTAAAGCTAACACAGCGACCAATCGTTATAGAATCAAAGATGGGCGGGGCTTTTATTCTGGAGTATTATGTCGTGAAACTTCTGGGATTTACACCAGATGACCAATCACAAAATGTAACTGTAATTCATTGTTTCAACCTTTAGGGGGCAGCACACAGATGGTTTTTGAATATATTTTTAGGAATTAAACAAGTTTATTTAAATTTGTTATTTAAATGTGTCTTCTCAGCATGTCTGCTTTCTGTTTCGAACCAAAGTTTGTAAATTCAATTCAATTCAATTTTATTTATATAGCCCAAAATCACAAAGAAATTTGCCTCGTTGGGGTAAACAAAACCATGTGACTAAAGATCTCTTCAGTCTTTGGCCAGCAGCTGTGGGGGCAGGTCAAAACAGGAGAAAGATGGATTTGATTCATCTGCAAATCCATGCTAGGACATTTCACTTATTCAATCATTGTGTTTTGCTGATGGATTTTGAGCGTCTGCACGCTTTTAGCTTTGGCACCGTGGAGGAATCCTGCATGACGGTTACTGGGACGCGACAGCTACAAGTATAAACAATGTGGATCACGTTAAAAATTATTTTATTGTGCCCAGATTCATCCGAACACAATTTAATGAGCTCATCTCATCGTTGTGGTTTTATGGTGTTTTTAATAGAATTCTATTGGAACTACAAAAGAGCTCTTAAGATGAAGTCACGGCAGACTCCGCATACAGTAACAGGTGTGGTGCCAAGGTAGTCATCCCCTGCCGGGAGACAGATTCTGGCAGCAGGGGAAAACTACATCGCCACCACAGCTCCACGGAGAAGGTGCGTGTGTTTTCGTTGTAGTCTGGAGGCAAAGCAGATTTTTCCTGGAGGGGGCAGTTTCCATTGTGCTGACGTCAGCATAATACCACCCGCTTGTTTTCGTGGGTATGGGAGGGGCTGCTGCAGATAACGCAGGTTTTTAGAGAATTACTCTTAAATGCATGAACGGATTAAACAACAGTTTTGGGATTCTTTAGAGAGGAATCAACGGTATAATACAATTAAAACCACAAAAAGTAAAATTTTCATGGTTTTAATGTGAACATTTGTTTAATTCTCTGAAATTAAAAAAAAAAAGTATTTCTTACAATTGTGTTCATGTGAAAGGTGTATTACGCCAGGGTCACACTGGACGCGGAGTCCGCTCCGCTCTTTAGTTCACACCAGACGCCCATTTTTCCGCGGCGGTTCATAGGCGCTTTTACTAGAGCTTTTTTGTTTTTGCCATCATGAGTGATAATTTCATAACCTAAAGACATTAACCCATGTTTCTGCTAAGAACTGCTCTCTGCTGTTGTTTTAAACCCCGCCCACCCGCTCTGTCGGCCCACTGTATTGATATGTGTGCGCGCGCGTGTGCGTCTGTCGCAGGTGGGGGTGTGTGTGCGTATGTGCGTGTGTGTGTGTGTGTGGGGGGGGGTAAATTAATAAACTACAATTATTAACCCATGTTTCTGCTAAGAACTGCTCTCTGCTGTTGTTTTAAACCCCGCCCACCCGCTCTGTCGGCCCACTGTATTGATCTGTGTGCGCGCGCGTGTGCGTCTGTCGCAGGTGTGTGTGTGTGTGGGTGTGCAAAAAAAAGTGTGCATGTCTGTCGTGTGTTTTGTGTGTCTCTGTGCTCGCACTTTCACGTGTTTGTGTGCTTGTTGTGATTGTATGATTATATCCATGTCTACCGTCTGTTTAGACACAAAAACATGATCACATTTGTCAATCGCTGCGTTTTATTGTGAAAAACTGGTTATACTTTGAAAACAAACCGGATTTTCTCATGTTTCTTGATGCAACTTCCTGCTAGTATTGACGCAGAACGCTCGCGCACAAAATAGGTCAGATGCGGAAACGATCCGCTGCACCCCGCGGGCCCTCCGCGCCGCTCCGCGCCTTGTGTGAACGACGCCATAGGATAACAAAGGCGCCGAATGGAAGCGGACTCCGTTACGCGCCGCTTCCGCGTCCTGTGTAAATGGGGGGTTAGCATTCAGACAAACGGTTTTTCAAAATGATCCTGTTTGAAAAAAAAAAAAAGGTAATTTATTGTTTCTCTGTCTGAGGATACTGTATATTGTATCGTGACATAGTGAAACTTATCATATCGCCAGACTCTTGCTAATAAAAAACCCTAATGCTGACATCAAGGCTTCCTAGTCTTAGCCTTAGCTTTAAAAAAGCAAAATAAAAGCTGCTTTCTTTGTCAAAAATGTTACAGGCTAATATGAAAATATGGTGCATATTTGAGCTTGTTATTGGACAATAATTTGTCATGTACTAGTTCCAACTCTGCCCCTGATCTCCTGCATGTGGGTCCTGGACCCACCATGACAATGAGATGTGCGGGGACTCTGACAGAGGAAGCTGTGTAGTGAGAGAAAACCCACACTGTGGCTCTAAACATGAATAAATATGCTGCTCTGAATCACGCTGACAAAGACAGGAGCTGGTGTTTGCAGGGAAAGCACCGCCACAGGTCCTCACACATTTTGTAGATAAAGGGAGACAAAAAAACTCTGCCTGCCAGCTGTACATGCCATAGATCCCCCCTAGTTTTTACACCTTACACATGCTGTCCTTCAGAACTCCTATTTTCAGAAACAGACATTTACTACCTTTCAGATCTGCAGAGATAATATTGGATATGCATCAGTACACCATGTAAACACAGTTTCTTGCTGATGCAGAATGTTGGTAGTGATGTAAAAAAACAAAAGAGGCTTAGAAGTTTTGAGTTTAGTTGAAAGTGAGCTAGAAATAGAAGAGAATCTGCCCCCATTTTATAAGGGATAAGAGCCTCAATTAGATAACCAGGCTTGAGAGACACTCGACAAAGTAAGTGTTGCAACCTTATTTCTGCTGCAATTACTTTCAGTTCTTCCTTAAAAAAAGCAAAAACAACCGACTGGGATCTGAGGTGAAAGAGGTGAACCGCTGTGAGTACAGGAGAGGTAATAAGTGAGTCATATGAAGCGAAAGATCCAGTTTTTTCTAAACTGCACTGATTTGGCAGGAAGGTGACATGCAGAGCAATTGCGAGTTACAAACAAGCACAGAGGAAGCAAGGAAAGCACACTAAAAAAAAGCCAAATTCATTCTTTATATATGAAAAAAACACCTTTTGACATGCAAACATCGTATCCTCACAAGAGATGTGGTATTTTGAAGGAATGCGGAAGAGATGAAATCATCAGGTGACACACGGCTTGAACAATGGGTCGTTTTGAAGAATGGCTGGCAGAGGAGGCAAACGGCTATGAGCAGACCTCTTCAGGTTTCAAGGACATTTCGTTTAGTCCGCATTGATTCCCACATTGCTGAAAGAATGTGACGCATAAAGCAGCATCCAACTAAAAGGTCCGCAGAGCATATGGAGTTTAGGAAGCTCTAAAGACAGCTTGTCTCCAAGCTTTATGTCACTGTATGGAAAGAACAGGTCAACAGGAAGTGAACGTCCATACCTTCTTGAAGAATCTTCTTCAAAACAAACAAGATCACTTAAGAGCAGTAAAAGTGGGAGGCTGTTAACCTGAAGGCTTTTTACTGGTATTTTATTGTTATTTTATTATCTTGTTGGATTTTCTTTGTTTCATTTGAAATCATGATTGGTAAATTCATACACAATTATTTTTGCAGCTTTCTATTTTGTTTATCTGCTCTACAAAGAGATCCTATATAAAAAGTATGCTGCCTAATCTATTTCGGATAAACTTTTTATACATTTTAGGCAATGTTTTACATGAATTGGAAAATTTCTTGGACAGGAAAAATCTTGGTTAGAAAACGTTTCAGTCTTTCGTTTTGATGTGTCTTGAAAACCACAAGGGGGTTAATTTGCTTACTATTTATAACAGACTGCTGAATAGCTCAAGAGTGTTTCAAGCCACAATCACCTGTCCCTCTGTAGCACGCATTCAAGCAACCACTTTCAATGAAAAGTTTTTGTAAATGCATGTTTCTGACTATTGCATTCAAAACTCTGTATTCATTTTGGAAGATTCCATGCCTGTTTCTGGGCTTGGATTTGGTAGTGGATGGATCGCATCCTCTTTAAATCACTGAAGTGACAACAATTTGAAAATCAATAATTGCAGTTTTTGCATGGCTGGACTTATATGACAAAGTCTTTCATATATTGGAATATCCTGAAGTAAGATTCGTGAGATTTGCACCAACTTGATTTTTGGCACTAAGCCTCTTCCAACTGTAGATGGCAGACGTGTGCTAGTATTGGGTATATGACCATGGGCTAAATGCTTGTTAAGGGCATTTTGGAATGTAATGAAGAAGTGTCACAGGTTGCAGGACATTAGTTGTTTGTTTCAATTGACCTGTGGGGAGAGCATAACTTCTGTCAGTTTGGAGAGAGAAGTCTGAGTTGCAGTGATGGCAATAAGCTCTCAAAGAAAAAAAGTTATTCTGTCCTTGTTTTTTTTTTTTTTTTTTTTTGAGGGGGGACAATAAATCCCATTGTTTATTCTTTAAGTCAATTTGGATTGGTCATCTTATTTGTGAGTGTTTTTTCAGTAACTGCAAGTAGAACCCCATCACATATGGTGTCAGAAGTGGGATTCCATCCTATGCCGCATGATGAGTGTCAAGTTGTTTCTTTTTATACAATTTCTCCGCTTTAAAGGGCAAGAGACATCCACCCAAAGATGTAGCAGGATTTCACTCATAAAAGACCAGTCAAGTTTCCAATCTTCACATTTTATTTCCATTTGGCAAGGGATCAACCGCTGTGACATTTCATGTCATTTTACCACATTTTTTGGTTTGTTATTGAGTTTGTTTGAGTTGGAAATTATGAGCCTTTCACAGTAGCTGAAAAACCTTTAAATCAGAAAACATAAATCAAATGGTCTCTTAATGTCAACAATATCCACAGGAATCAAGCGAGCAGCCCAAGTTGATTTGATTTTAGAGTTCCAATCCTTACCGGCTGCCTCTTTGGTGTTTGTAGATGTCTTTTTTTATCTTGAACACCAGCTGCTCTGAATGATTGCTGAGCTTCCTGTCTTCCATGAAGATGTGCGTCACCTTTATTTGTCCCACCAGCACATACAGGCATCTGCATGTTGGTTCCTCACAAGAAACAGCTTGGTGAAGGTCTTCAATCAATCACAGCTTTGCTCCACCCATCAACTCTGGTGTTGAAACCCATGTTTGACAGCACAATGAGACTGCGATCACATCCCCGGCGTACATTTAGTTTTAATGTGTCTTAGTGACTTACTCAATCTGGAGCTGCAAGTCAAAGCATAAAAAGAATCACAAGTCCAATCAAAAATATTTCTGATTTAAATGGTTGTGGTTTTAATAAGACAACCAAACAAAATCACAACAACAAACCATCATAAATTATAATGTACACTTCAGGAGGCTTGGCAAGGGGCTGTTCTCACTGGTCTACGTCACACAGTGAGGACTTGCTGGTTTTCGTGGGTATGAGAGGGGCAGCTGAGAATACTTTATGATACACTAGCTACACGCCACACAGCACGTTCCATTTTCATGTCATCCAAGTGGCTGCGAAAACCTCAAGACATACCTGCACTACGCTTAGAATGTGGCCAGTCCCACTCTGCCCCTCAATGGGCCCAGATACACCAGGGGTTGGTGGCCCTAACCCCAGGTGTGTGTCTTTTCAGGCTCTTTTTAGCTCTTTGTAAAACTTCTTCAATAAAGTCGTGGGTCTTGCACATTGAATCCCTCTGAATGGGTGACACACAGCATCAGATTTAAAAACATAATCTAGACATGTCAAAGGGGAGAGAGAAAAACGTGAAAAAAATGCAGAACGCTGAGGTGAACGCAGTAAGGTCGCCATGAGCGCCGTAGCATCGCTGTGACATCTCCAGTGGACGCCGTGGTGTCTCCATGGACGCCATGCGACGGCGCGTACTTTGTGCATGCACAAAGTGCGCGCCGTGGCTCGGTGTGTTCATGGCGTTCTGATGTGCGCACCGTGGCAGCACCGTAGCAGCGCACTGAGAGCGCCACAGCAGCGCCGTAGGCGCGCACTCAGGACGCACATAATCGCCACAAGGACGCAGCTGTAGACAGGGGCGCTTGCACGGAGATATCATATAGAGATAGCCGTATCGTCCTCCTCAGCAGGAGTCAGGTCCGTCATCGTCTTTTGTGCCTGGATGGAAGGGCTGCTTGACCTTGATGGGGATGGAGAGTCAGGCAGAAGCAGCTCCTCTTCCGCATGTTGAGGAGACGGTGGTGCAGTGGGGTTGGGGGGCTGCTTTTTCATAGCCCTCTCTCGACTTTTTTTTCCTGTCATGATGCTTTGGGGAACAGGCAGGAACAGTGCGGGTTTGACTGACTATTGTCTTATATATACACGCTGCCGTGACGTCATAGGGACGATCTGGCAACTGCGCCGTGCACGCGCCATGGGCACGCAGTGACAACTCTTGGCGCGCCGTGTGAACTCCGTCAGCACGCCGTGACAACGCAGTGAAACGCCAAGTAAAACTCTGTGGGAACGCAGTAGCACGCCACGGATGCGCCGTAGGAACGCCATAATCGCCGTGAAAGCGCGGAGACATCTCCATCTTGCATTTTCCTGCGTTTCCACGGCGTTCTGAGAAATTTCATAACACCGTGTGAACTCCGTAGAATCGCAGCCTAGTGTGACAGGGGCTTAACAGAAAAAAGTGAAACAATTATCTAAAAGTTTGTCTAAATAGTAACAAAAATGTTTTTTGTTTTTTTTTTCAGAAAGCTACTCACAACCATATTTTAACAATCCCTTTACGTAATCTTTACAGAGAAAATTAATCTAAAAGAGTCCAAAAAGTAAATCACTAAATAAGAAATGCTCTCCTGTCATGATTGTTTTGAGACGTTGTTGGAGAGATAAGATCCAGAGATCTTATAACCATCTGGAGCTTTTGGCTCTTCAGGTTGTTTTGTTGTTTATTTAACTTATCAATAACTATGAACTCATAGACAGCATAGATATTGTCAATCTTCAAGGAAAGGCTTTGAATAAGCTTAAAAAGCTTCTGCCTATTCCTTTTCTTTATTGGTTGTCTGTTTGTATTGTATATTGTGTTGACTGTACAAATGGGAACTAAACCAATAAACTTGAACTTATCTTAAAAAAAAAAAAAAAAAAAAAAAACTTATGCAAAAACTGATGTAAAAAATGTTTTTGTATGTTCAATTATCCCAGATAAGATGTACAAATTACATGATAAAAACAAAAAACAGTTATTTACTGTTCAACTTTTAAAGTGAAACAACAAAAACTCTGCAACCACAACACAAAATACTAATTATAATGTGCAAAATGAAAAGGAAAAAAAATAAAAAGGTTTGTAAATTAAGTTGAAGGTTGGTAGATAGAAATAGCAAATATCTCATCTTTGTGAAGCTCATTTGGTTTCTTCTGTCATTGTCTGATCTGATCTGGAGGAAGTTGTTCTCATGTTTCTGCACAGGTTGGTTGTGGACTCAGATGTTTGAAATTCTTTTCTTACAGATTCTAAATTCTGTCTTCTTGTTATCAATAACAAAAAGTCCTTTCAGATTTCTGCTCTTTTTTCAGAGTCACTTATTTTTTTTAAGTTTTTGTGTTGATGTGGTTTGTCGTTGCTACACTTGCTCTGACTCTCCCTCGTGAGCAAATCGTAACAAAGGTTTGCACACGGGCGTGCACGGCTCTGCGCTTTATGACCCCTGCGCAAATGGTGTTGATCTGACATGTGTGACTTGAAGTAAAAAAATAAAATAAAATAAAACAAAATAAAATAAAATAAAATAAAAATATATAAATATATTAAAATAGATAATTAAATTAAAATAAAATAAAATAAAATAAATATATATAAATATATTAAAATAGATAATTAAATTAAATTAAAATAAAATAAAATAAAATAAAATAAAATAAAATAAAATAAAATAAAATAAAATAAAATAAAATAAAATAAAAAATAAAATCTCTCAGCTGGCCTGGAAACGTCTTGCCCCCAAACCCCCCACTCCCCCAGAGGAGCTGGAGGAAGTGGCCTGAGACAGGGAAGTCTGGGTAACTTTGCTTAGATTGCTGCCTCCGTGACCCGGTCACGGATGAAGCGGGATGGATGGATGTCAAACCAAACTGGAGCAGAATGTCATCAAATGGACTTGGTTGTTGTTGTGAATGAGGAATTGTTCTCAATAGCCCAACCTGGATAAATAAAAATTCAACTTGATCTATTAATCATCAGCTCATAACTGCCTGTCAAATCAGATGTTTTGACAGTATTCTTGGTAGTTAAAATAATATATTATTACTATAAATACTACATTGCCTTCCATAGTAACAATGACTTCATATATACTGAAACTATTCCAGATTATAGTCTGTAGAATTTAAAGGGAAATGGTTAATATCCACCAGGTTCTGTTGCTCATCTGCTTAAGTTAGAAGAGAGCAGTTATTTCACTGTTGGCTGCGGTTCACTGGGCTTTCGGCTTTTGCAGCCAATTTTCTAGCAGACCTCGTCAATCACGGCGTGAGGCGCGCAGTAAATTGCGTTGGTGTGTGAGTGCACTTTCTGTGTTTACTTTACATTTCTGCCTTGAGATGTGAATATTGTAAGAGAGGAATACAAATAACCTGTCCATTCACAGCAACAAAGCACAACCGCGGTCAGTGATGGGCAGCGGAGCAAATGCCTCGCTCTAAATCAGATGCTGCTTTGCTGTAATTTGGCCTGATGGATGAATAATCAACTAATGAAAAGAGCAGGAGGGGTAGAGAGACAGGAAGAGGAGGAAACAGAAGAAGTGGAGAATGACTGGAAGAAAAGACGTAAAGACATAGAATAAGAGACACACAGGTTGACAGTTACAAATCGATTGATTTTTAAGAGGCTGGATTTATTTAAGAGCTTTCTTAACCTATTATAGCTTTTGCACACTGACAAATAATTTGTAATGTAAAAGTCTGGGGATATCATTAGCCTTTCCTTTACAGTTCTTCTATATATTAGTTCCCACATTTGTTCTTTGTTCAAAATGAAACGAAAGATTAAGCGAGACTTGGAACCGTTCATCTTCATCCGTTAAATGAATAAATGCTGGTTTATTCTCTGCAAGACACGCTTTGAGACCAAGACACGCCTGGTCCTTCGAAATGTTTTCATGAGAATGTCACAGCAGTTCAGTATATTTACAGTAATAACAACAATGCCAAAATACTTGATGGTCTCCCCATGAATGAATGAATTTCATGTCCTTGCAGTAATCTATTGTTTGGATACCCTGTGGTGTGATGGTGGTTATCGCCTTACTGTGAGAGGCGGAGCTAGTTCCTTTTCTGTGTGGAGTTTGCATGTTCCCCCCATGCATCTGTGAGTTTTCTCGACTTCCTATCATGATCCAAAGATACGTGTTTGTTAGGTTGATGGGAAACTCTAAACTGCACTTTACCTTTTGGACCAATGTATCTGGAATAGGCTCCAGCAACTTCTGTGACCGTGCTCATGACTAGAAAAAGCGGATGGACATTCAGACATTATGGATTTCAAGGTTTTTAAACGCTCTTGTTAAATTTTTGACCAACCTCTTAAAAAACGTGTCATACAACCAACAAGACAAAAGTTAAACTTAGATGATATCAGAGATGAGTTATAGGAACACTTCTGTCAGTTGTTGGCTCATAGCTGTGAGAACAAAGACGTCCTGCTGCCTCTTCCTAAGATTTCTAAGACTCAGTCAATGTCAAGTGATAGTCAAACGCTCCCAGTTATCATCTTTTTATGAGCCAATTGCTATCAGTGAGGGCACACCTATTAAAGCACTATAAGAGCGATTTACTTTCAATTCTAAAACAAGGTTGGAGGAGAATTTGTTAGTGCATCAGGAAAAAAGGATCAATTCCCATTTTTTTCTTCCCAAAGCTGGGAAATGCTGAGAGTAAATCTCCATTCAAATTTACTTCAGGCTCACATTTGTCAGGCTTTGGTGTGTGGACACAATCGCAGGACAGCTGTGAGCTCCAAAAAAAGTGTCTTTAATAACATAAAATCCAAAACTAAGGAAGAGCATAAAGCTGGAAAAACGGGATCACTCACTAAAGTCAAAGTCCATAAACCAACCAAGGCTAAACTCCAAAAATCCAAAAGAACACCACACAAAAACCTGGACTGGGGGTCCACGATTTAATGCATGAGGTGACAAGTCAAACCTGCAAGGAAGTGAGAGGAGAAACCCATTATATACAGAAAGGGGAGTGAAAAAAATACAAAAGGACACAGGTGTAACCCGTCAGTGAGGAGTGGCAATCAGCCCAGGGGAAACACATTTCTGATGAATGAAGATATACTTCAAGACTCACTCTAATGAAAATTATCTTTTGGTATTTTCTGTATGTATCCTTGTGGAATTTTTCTTAAGATGGAGAACAGAATTTAAGATTAAAACTTTGTTTCATAATATTTCCTGTGTTTAAATCTCAGTTGTAACACACCAGCTGAAATGGGCGGGCCAAAGTCTCCTTACTCAGCTCCATTCTGATGCATCACTTACAGACAAGTAGAGCCATTAATATCTTATTTTTTCTGATCTGTGCTGCCATCTGGATCAGAACTGTACAACTGAATAGCTCTGCTACAAAACATTTGTTTGTACTGGAATTGTGCTCTCACAGAAAACCCAGCAGTGATCAGACAGACCTAAATCACACCTTAGAGATGTTTAGACCTTTAGAAATCAATAAATCAAGAATATTCCCTCTGTTGTGTGGGCTCTGGTACATGTTGAGTCAACCCAAAATTGTCCAGAGTGTTTTTCAGGTCCTTAGTCCCTTTGTTCTGAAGATTTCCATAATGGATGTTAGAATCTCCAGCCAAGATTATACAGTCAAAATCAAGACAAATTATAGACAGCAGTTCATTAAACTCATGGCTAAATTCCGAACAGTATCCAGGAGGCCAGTAGATATTTATAAGTACGGTTTTGAATGAGGCCTTCAGCTTTAGGGCTACATATTCAAAACATGGAAAGCTTCCAAAAGATAGCTTCTTACACTGAAACATTTCATTGAACAAAACTGCAACCCCCCCCGCCCTCACTGATAACCCCATAGTTGGGAGGTGTCGACTCAGCGAGAACAGCTGCCCTGTTATTTTCATCTAACCAGGTTTCAACTAAAAACATAAAAATCAAGGTTAACTTGTAAACTTTCTCCGTCTTCTCCTGGAGGGCCTTTCAGTTTGGCCACTAGGTGGGGCTCACGCAACAGCAGTACACTTTTTTCAAGAGGAATAAGAAAAAGATTAGCCAAAAAAAATGTGCTTTAGACCACAAATGGTTACTTTGAATTTTTTTTTCCTTAAAAGAGTTTAGAAAATTCATGCCTGTAAGTTTATAAAGATCTTCATTTAGTCAGCAGTGTATATTTAGGTCGGTCGAGTGTTAGCATTAGCTGTTCTGTGGGAAATCCCCTTAAACTTTACCATCAAGCTAGCAGACTTAGCTATATGTGCTAGATCACTCTCTATTTCTATGGATTGAATATTAATCTTAGATCCATTCATATCGATTACTCAATTTAAATGTAGTTAACCATTACTGTAACTAAAATAAATGTTTATTCTTAAATGTATTTTGTGGCAGGAGTTTGCAGTTTGCAGGGTGTAATTTACAGATACTGAAACTTATTGTTTGTTTCAGAGACTCAGTCCTATTTGTTTTAATTTTTGGTTTTTAGTATCAAGGTTAACAGTGAAAGCTACTGAATGATTTTTTTTTTTTTTTTTTTTTTTTTAATCTCTCAATCATAACAAGAAGAGTTCAATGTCCAAAAAGTAAGAAATCATGCTGGACAAGAAGAGTTCAACAGGCTCACAAACACCAACCAGGAAGATACCCCCCCACCTAGCTGTTGGTATCTAATTTAATTATTTAACTATTACACTTTACAGGTGTTTGACTATAAGATTATTACATAGTTATTAAGACATATTTTTCTCATTTGGTTCATGTTTGCTTTTTTCATTTATTTTACTTTTTTTTTCCTTTTTTGGGAAGAAGACCTTTGCTAAAAAAAAAAAAAAGTTTCTGATCTCCATTCTGCCTCTCAACTCCACACCTTGGTTGCAGCAATTTCCATAATGGTCCACAACAAGGGTTCTGAGGCCAGAGCGCGCAGGGAAGAAATAAAAGCTTTTCAGCAAAAATCATGCTTGATTTTGAGTGTGTCTCCGTCCGTCTGGTGGTTCATGCATCATTCATAGAATGTGGGAGAGTTAAATGGAAGGGCAGATGGATGAAGAAGGTAAAAAAAAAAGGGCCTACATAATCTTAAGGTGCAGTAAATCTGCGTCACTTTAAAACCGAGCACCACTTTTATGTTTTAAATAAAAAATATAACTGGTGCAACTATGATCTTATTTAATAGTCTTTTTAAAAAAAAAAGCATTTTCAGGGTTCAAGTAGCAAATTTTGTTACATTAAGGTCATCTGGACTTGATTCTTCAACAAAGACATTTCGCTCTTTATCCAAGAGGCTTTTTCAATCGTTAGACGGATCTGGGGGGTGGGGTCATTTTGGGCTCTTTATAAGACTCTTTATAAGAACTGGACAAAACAGGTGCTGGGGTCCCCCATCGGAAAATCTCCAGTCCAAGCGAAGTCAGGTCAGTCTTTGCCGTCGCGTCCTGATACATTTCCCGCCATATTACAACCGACAGCGATTAATCTGAGTCGGTCTGAGTCACGTTTCTGAAGAAACTACTGTCGCCAATCACAGGTGAGATTGTTTTGGCTTGTTCGAAGTCCACACCCCTATGAAAGAGGCTCGGGGGAATCTGTCAGCCAAACATTGGGCGTGGGGCCAGAGGGCGCCACATTCTTTTACTGAAGCCTCTGATTGGCCAGTTTATTATTGAATAACTGGTGATAAAGAAACAATATCTTTAAAAAAACAGGATTATAAAGAACGTACTGCAAATGTGTATAAAGATTTGTAAAGTCCTCAGTTATATTTCTGCTCATTTGTGTTTCTTTGTTACTCTCACATAAAAATCTCACTCTGCAATTGAACAGTTTTTCAGTAAAACCCAAGAACTTGTTAGCTTTTGTATCGGAAATAAAGATTTATTTTCTTCTTGCAGTGTGATGTGGATGTGTGCGATTTGTGTGTGTTTGTCAGCCAGACAAGTCGTCTGGAATGACAGTGAAACACACGTCTGATCCTTTTTTTTTTTTTTTCTTTTTTTCTTCAGAGTGCACTGTAACACCAAACTGGATGTTGCTGCATCAAAAACAAAAATGTCACAATGAGAGCAACACAGGAAGCAAAACGCAGTGCAGGCAGCCAGGAGAAAGACTTTCAGAGACATCGAAGATTTGGTGCAGGAGATGAAAGAGTGCTGGTCTGGGAGAAATCTCAGATTTGAAATGGTGGCACAGTAACAAGGACACAGCAGGAGATGATGATATTATTCCCAGAAATAGTTCCTCCCTCATCGTTTTCAGCTCCCTTCCCCAAACACATTAAAGGGATCTTTCAGTGTGTTGTTGAGGTCTCTGTTTGTTTGTCTGTTTGTTTGTTTGCCTTGCGAAGCAGTAGCCTTATTCTCCAACAGTTACAGGAAAAACGTGGAGACTGTTGCAAAAAACTCAGTCCTAGAGATGGAATCAGAACTACTAGATTCACTTTATTTATCATTTATTATACGTTATTTAAAAAAAAAGCCAAGAATCAAATTAATTATCTTCTGATTGTCAAAAAACAGCTGTGCTGTGTCTGGATGGATGCGTATCAGTCATCACTAGAGTAAATATTTACCATAAACTTAACATCTTATTACAAGACAAGAGAATCTCTATAAGTTCAGACAATGAAGCTCATCAAATTCATTCAAATTGAATCGGAGAGAAAATTTAGGATGAAAAATATGTTATTTGAGTGGTTTGAAATGATGTAAATGATTCAAACTCCAACAGCAGACAGTTCACCACGCTGCTGTTCATGAGCAAATTTGAACTTTAAGCAATTAGAGAGTGTTGAGACATGATTTCTCCCCGAGTTCTGTTTCATCAAAAGAGGAACTAAATCAAATCAACCAAGTTTATTAGGAGACGACGAATCGAACCACGATTCTTAATTTTTAATATTATATTTATTGCTATGTGAATATTTACTAGATGGAGGAAAATTGAAATTATTTGTATTGAATCACCAACATTTATGCCTTTATTTACAACAGTAGATCAGAATCAACAAAACTGATTAAAAAAAAAACAAAACCAAAAGATTCAGATAGAAAGAAATTTTGTTTTCCATTTTAAACTTTTTTTTTGTCAGCCTTCTGGTTAAGTTCAGCAGAAACATAAACAAAAAAGGATAACAATCACTGCTGTTTTGTATCATTTAACTACAAAACTTGAAAATGTTTCCCACAGTTTTTTTAATTCTCAAAGTTCTTCAATATTTTTCGGTGTACAGCCCGTGTGAAAAAAGTATTTTTTTCCGCAGCAGAATCATCTGATTCACGTTGATTTACATCCTCCTTTCAGCAGCTCGAGGCTGTGTTTCTTCAGAATAAAATGGAGTTTCATTAATTGCGTCAACTTTTGAAGAGTTATCATAACCAAAAGAATGTAAACACTGAGATAAAGCTCCGATGTTGAAGCTAATTATTTTTTCAAAAGTTATGTCAGTGAACAGAACTTCAGTCTCTGTTTTTGAACGGAATAAAGCCTCACTAGTTTTACTTTGAAAACCGGAAGTTCATCGTCTCGAAGATGTTTGTTTACTTCCGGTGGCTACTGCGGCTCTTTCTGCTTTGTTTTAGTTCGTAAGCTTAAAATCCTACATTAATCTGCATTACAGAGGGAAAATACATCGTTCCCAGATAATATTTTGATCACTAAAATTTACCATATTTATAAAGATCACAAATCAGTGATCTTTGACGTCGCGAATATTCGTACTCGAATTTTCGGAGCAGATCGCGAGTACTCGAGCACCCGGATACTCGTTACAGCCCTAGTTGAAAGGATGTCTTCACCCCAACACCCCAACTCGACCCGGTCCTTGTCGTTTACTTTCTCCAGGTCTTTCAACAATAGAATTCTGAGTAAAACATGAAACGATTAAAACCGAGCCTTGAAAAGGCAAAAAGTGACTGTTAACAAGCAAAAAGAAGATAAATATAAAGCAGAAATTAAAAGGGTTTAGATGTCATATAGAACTAAAAACAGAATGCAAAACATTTATGGAAATGTAGTAAAAACTGTTATGAAAATAAAATCCTTCAACAGAAAGTAGCATAACATAAAAATAAATAAAAAAAAAGATAATAAATCAAACAAGAACATCAAATATGATGAAATAAAACAAAGCACATAATTCTTTGCATACATTTTTTTTATTGTTCTTTTCAAAAATGCATTTATGTTTTACAACGATCCTAAATATGTATTTTTCAATTTGGGATGTATTTTCTAATTATCTCTGTGAATCATCACCTTTTCAGTAAATGTGTATTTATCAAGTGTAATAATTTATTTTAAATGGAATGATACAAAATGTCTGAAAAGATTTAAAGTTTTGTTGTAAAACTGTGAGTGACGTCAAAACGACAAGATAACTCTTTCTAGGATTTTTAAGCTAGCAGCAGCTCACAAAACATCTGCTGCAGTGTTCTATAAACATTTTTACACTTTATATTTAATTGCACTTTGCCTGTGAGCCAATTTCCAAAAGACATATTAAAGTAAAGATGATAAAGCTGAAGATGATCTTCAGGACTCTTTCATTGGAGGGAGTGGTAATATTCTTTTAGAAACCTACTGGACCAGAACTTGTTTAGTCTGAGAAGATTTTAAAGACATTCATTTCTGGCTCTGTAGGTCCTGTGGTGCAGTGGTTAGCGCTCTTGCCTGACAGTAAGAAGTCCCCGGTTTGAATCCCAGCGAGGGCATCAGAAGCACCAACAGTGGTACGGGTGGGAGTACAAGAGTACTT
This sequence comes from Oryzias javanicus, assembly GCA_003999625.1. Lineage (NCBI taxonomy): Eukaryota > Metazoa > Chordata > Actinopteri > Beloniformes > Adrianichthyidae > Oryzias > Oryzias javanicus. The sequence continues at coordinate 28,774,812 of CM012443.1, forward strand.
GACCTACGCGGACGAAACTTGGAGTGCACGTCGGATGGGAGTTCTTTAACATGCCTGCGGCTGTGCGATGTTTCAGATCGGTATTGCTTTCAGCAATCAGACGCAATTTCTTCAGGGAATTGCAAATCTAGTCGACATGTTATTGTCCTTATTCTGACTAAATGTATGAATTTTATTATTTTTTTTTCGATCTTTATGAATTGGATCAGTAGTTCCAGGTAAATCATTGCAGTGTACTTATTTTTAATTTATGTATTAGTCCTAATTTGAAATAGAAACCAGGACACTCAATTTTGTTGTATGTTGTGTCCATAGCAAACTGTGACATGTCTTCTCTGACACTGATTAGAGCGTGTCTTTTCCTTACCCCTATCAGTCGTAGGACAAGAATAAAGTGACAACCTTTTTGAGTCTTTGATCCCTTTCCCAGCACACAGTGATATCAGTCCATGGAGCACTTTACAGTTTTATCTCTACAGCATGGATGAGTCGACCCAATGCATGGAGATAACATAAAGGGAAAAAGGAGCCAAGTATGAAAATGTAAAGAGGATTTAGTTTCGCCAGTGTCGACCCCTCAATTTAACGATTGATTTGCAAATACAAATGTTCCCCTGAAATTAAAATCTGTGCCAAATTAGAAGAAACATCTGTTGGGCGGTCAGACTGATAAAAGCATGAGGAGACATGAGCTCATGAGGATCTCTGCCTCTTCCTCCTCAGCCCCACCGGTCTCAAACTCGAGGTTCGGTGTCCTTGTCACACCTCTGCAGCCTCATCTGCACCACAGTAATCAGGCTTGATACAAATGCATTTACCCCCTTACCTACATTCCCTCAAGAAGACCGTCTCCAAAAACAACTGGTGAGCAGACTTAAAGCCTGGATGGTTTCAGACCCACAATCTTCATCCTGTCATGAGTTTAGTGATAAGAAGCAAAAGAAACTTTGTATTTTCATTATATAACAATTTCATACTGGATCATATAAACTTCTCTTTCCATCATCATGATTTATCATTCTTAAAGGGACCATGCCATGCTTTTCTTTAGTCTTTCAAAGTAAACTGTATCCATTTATTTGATCTTATATTACCTTTGGAACACTAACATATAAATTATTAATGAATTGTTAGTTTGGAAACTCTTTTCATACTCGGAAGTAAAACGACTCCATCTCTGAGGCTCCGCCTTTCACTCCTTGAGGGTCCCGCCCATTTCATGATGTCAACCTCGAGCCGTCTGCTCCCCTTCTCCATTGGTAGTCTTCTCCCTTTCTCAACCAGGAAATAGTCTGCTCCCTTTTTCTACCAGGAAATAGTCTGCTCCCTTTCTCCAACCAGGAAATAGTCTTCTCCCTTTCTCTACCAGGAAATAGTCTGCTCCCTATCTCCAAAAGGGAAATAGTCTGCTCCCTTTCTCTACCAGGAAATAGCTTGCTCCCTTTCTCTACCAGGAATTAGTCTGGTCCCCTTCTCCATTGGTAGTCTTCTCCCTTTCTCAACCAGGAAATAGTCTGCTCCCTTTCTCAACCAGGAAATAGTCTGCTCCCTATCTCCAACCAGGAAATAGTCTGCTCCCTTTCTCAACCAGGAAATAGTCTGCTCCCTATCTCCAAAAGGGAAATAGTCTGCTCCCTTTCTCTACCAGGAAATAGCTTGCTCCCTTTCTCTACCAGGAATTAGTCTGCTCCCCTTCTCCATTGGTAGTCTTCTCCCTTTCTCAACCAGGAAATAGTCTGCTCCCTATCTCCAACCAGGAAATAGTCTGCTCCCTTTCTCTACCAGGAAATAGTCTGCTCCCTTTCTCTACCAGGAATTAGTCTTCTCCCTTTCTCCAACCAGGAAATAGTCTCCTCCCTTTCTCCGTCTTTCTTCCCAATATCCCTGTCTGCTTGCGACTTCTCTTCTACCTTCAGGATCCATCCCAACATGTTGTGTCGATTCAGAAGTTGTTTTTTTTTTTTTTTTTTTTATTTCACAAAGTTTGAACACTATACCGAATGACCGTTTCTTATCCATTGCTAAACTGGCTCAAGACGCAAAAAAGAATATGTCTGTACGACTGTGCACGAGCTGAGAGTGGGGCTCGCAAAGCTAGCTGATCACTGCTAGCTTTGCTGAGAAAGTGTGTGTTAGCCTGGGGGCGGAGCTGACTCTTCCTGGAGGGTCGGTCTTCAACATGTGATGTAAGCATGCTGTTGTGGGAGGGGCTGCTGTTGAAATTTTTAGAGGAATGCTCAGAAATGCGAGAACGGATCAAAATGTCGCTTTGGGGTTCTTTATAGTGAGGAATTAACATTATAATCCACTTAAAAGCTCAACATTTAGATTTTTCATGGTATTGCCCCTTTAAGCAATTCCCAAGAAAAATACGATTTTTTTTTTCATATCTTGTCTTGGATATGTATATGTGTATGCATGAGGTTCTCTTTAGGGTTAATGAAGGCAGAAAGGATCAATACATCTATCAGAGGAGCAGATCATGTTAGATGTTAGTAGATAAATGAAGGGGAAGCAGATTAAGGCTATTTGGACACATTCAGACCAGGAAAGAGCCTAAAGAAAAAGATTCATGCATATAGTGACGGATGACATGATGGTGACCGGTTTGAAGGAGGAGGATGCAGAGGATGGAATAAGACAGAAGATAAAAGACCAAGAAAATCTGCAGTCCCTCTCATTCATGTGTTTTGAGGAACAACACAGGAGAGCATGTGAGAGATGAAAACGTAAACAAGCAGTGATCAGTGAGTAAATGAAGCAGGTAGAGCATCTGCTAAGAAGACAACAGGACTCAACAGCTGTGAGGGAACACATCCCTGAGGGATGAGCATGATGCAAAAAAACAGATTTCTATGCAAAAATCACAAATCAGGACCAAAAAATGCAGCATTAAGTTTTGTTTGTTTTTTTAACATGGCACAAATCACCTTAAAAAAATAAAATCCTTATAATATTTATGTTTTGATAAATTCATGAGTAGTATTGTTTGATTATGTTCTCTGGAAGGACAATTAAAAAATGTAACATAAATTTCCCATCTAATTTTTTTGTTTAAAAAAAATTTAAAAAAAATAAAATAAAATAAAAACTTCTGCTCAAACACACACACATGTACACGCAGAGACAAACACAAACATGCAGTGTCTTTGTTTCTAATAAAAATATGACAGCATTAACTGACCTACTCAAGGTGACTCAGATCTCCACTCACAAGCTCACCTGCAGGATTTCCTTGGAACTCTGCTGCCCTCTAGTGACCGGTCTCTGGTACAAACCATCCACAGACAACGTCAACCTCTTCACCGCCCTCCATGGAAACACCAAAACATGCACTTAATGAGTCCAGGTAGTAAAAATGAAATGGAAGGTGAGCTTAACCTTTCTCCAGAGCAAGATTGTTTACTTACAGAGAGTGAATCAGAGAGAGAAAAACACTGATATGAGTGAGATTGTAAAATAAAAAATAGAAATAATTTGATGGGTAAGACTTTAAAACCTCACCACCTCGATTGGCCTGAACATGCTGGTTAATGTGGGTTAAATAAAGAAAAAAGCTCTGAATTCTTCATGTCCTTGCAAAGAAACATAAACGTGACAGTTTGAAGAAGCAAATAAGCTCTTTTATAATTACAGACAAGGTAAGTGATTCTAAATTACTCAGCAACAACAGAGCCGCATTTACAAATGAAATATACAACAAATATAGAGACTTCTAACTGAGAAAAGAAGTGTGTGAATTAGCCTCAGACATAAAAACATAAACTTTACTTGTATAGGGTTTATTGTGGCATCCTTTGCACTGATAACAGCTTCAACTCTTCTGGGAAAACTTTCCACAGATTTAGGAGACTTCATGGGAACGGTCGGCTGTTATTTGGGAGTTCAGACACCAAAGTTGGATGAAAAACCTGCCCAAGTCTGTAGTTAATCTCTTCAAAGTGTTAAACTTGGGTTAAATTTGGGAATGCGTGGAAGACGGTCGAAATTCTTCTGCACCGCACTCGTTCATCCATATCTTGGGAGCAGCCATGTTGGAACAGACCATTTCCAAACTGTTCCGTCAAAGTCTGTAACACAGGATGGAGCAGAAACTTTTGATTTCTTGAAGCGACGTGAGTGTTGAACTTGAACCAGAGGATCAAGCCCAGGATCTGAATCGCAACCACACATTATAACACCCCCTCCACCACTAGGTAGAATGCTGTTACACAGGCCTTGTTTTGTAACCGTACTTGTCTTCGCTTAAATTTGTCCCCTAATGTTGCCTCATTCATTGGATCGTCTGACAAAGAACGATGACCTCCACTGCTCTAGATGATGTAAAAGCTCGATTCAGCTGCTCAGACACAGAAATTCTAGTAAGTAAGTCTTTATTTATATAGTACTTTTCACAGAGAGCAACTCACAAAGTGCTTCACAAGAACTAAAATACAAGAGAAATCGACTAAAACTATACATATTAAATAAATACAGGAAAAGTATAAAACATTAATGGCAGACCAAAGCTAAAAGGTTGGGAGAAGGTAAAATAAAATTAAAGTATCAGCTAAAAGCTTAGCTAAAAAGAAATGTCTTCAGTTGACTTTTAAAACACTCAACTGAGGCCGTGACAATTGTAGAGCATTCCAGAGTTTTGGGGCAACTGTCCGAAATTTTCAAACAAGTTTTTGGGACAGTTTAAAGCAGGGGTGGGCAAACTTTTGGATTTGTGGGCCAGAAAGGGTTCTAAAATTTGGCATAAGGAGCAGATGGAAGGAGTGATTTGGTAATGAACCTCATAAACTAAAAAGATAATATGGAATCTAGATAAAAACATGCTTTAATTTGGATTAAAATTCACATATATTCATTTAAAAATAGAAAATTTGGGAATTTTAATTTCTAAATTTGGATTTTTGTTCTCTTTTTGGTGATCCAATGGGTTGATGTTCTTCAGAGGAAAATGTGAACTCAAAGAAATCTGAAAAATCACCATCTGACTCAGAAATAACAAACACGAACGACAGAGAAACAACACCATTCATGAGAAGAAACCAGAAATACAATGAAAATAAAACAATAATTAGGATTTTTGATTCAATGTATTTTAATTTGGAGGGCCAGATTAAGTATCTTAGTGGCCCCCGGGCCAACTCTAAAGGTGCAACGAGAACAGTTGCAAACGGTGACGGACTGTTCAGACGCAAGACGGCGTGCACGAATGAACGCGACGAGTTCAGCTTCCTGCACATGGCGATGAGAGGGCAGAGGCGCGGTCTCTGCTGTCTCATGACCCGTGCAGACGACGTAACCTCAGATACAGGGTCACACAAAGCAGATTCAACTGCAGATCCACTAGGTCTGGGATCTGTAGTGGTCGATCATTGAGATCAGGTCAGGGCGTACAGTCAGCGATAGTCCAGCAGTACAGTCATGAGGGAGACCCTCGTCAGGTGTGGGGATCGAAATCACTGGGTTTAACGCTGCTCTTTATTATTGTAGATTTAGTTTTTGCTTTTTTTAAATGGTTGTATGTAACTCGCCATTATTGTAGACTAGTTGTGTTTTTACGAAAAAAAAATCATGTATATAGCTTAGTTTTGTTTAAAACATGTATGTATGTAACTCTTTATTATCGTAGATTTAGTTTTTGCTTTTTTAATAAATGGTTTTATGTAACTCTTTATTATCGTAGATTTAGTTTTTTTCTTTTTTTAAAACACGTATGTAACTCTTCATTCATGTAGATTAGTTTTTGCTTTTTATATTAAAAAGAAAAAAAAGTTTGCGCGTAGATTAGTTTTTTGATAAAAAAGGAAAACGTTTGTGCATCATCTGACTTTTGTACGACGATGTATAATAAATGGCATCAAACCAAAGTCCTTTGTTTCAGTCTCTTTTTAGAGAGGTCGGTGTGAAGGCTATGTCTGAAAAACGAATCCTGAAAAAAGCCTATTATGACCCTTCCCATCCTGGAGGTCCGGAGAGATTACGCGCAGCCGTGCAGGAAGAAACAGGGAAAAACATCAGGTTGGTGGATGTGAAAGACTTTTTATCAGAGCAGGAAACCTATACTTTGCACAAACCGGCCCAAGTAAATTTCCCCAGGAACAGAGTGTTTGACGCCAGACCGTTAAACCAATTTCAAGCCGATCCGTGCGACATGCAAGCTTTAGCGGAGCACAACGACGGAAAAAAGTATTTACTGAAGGTCATCGATGTATTTTCAAAAAAGGCCTACGTTCGCGTTTTGCGGAAAAAAACGGCTGATGATGTAACGAAAGCTTTCGAATCCATTTTTAAAGAAAGTCAAATTCCTGAAAAAATTCAAACGGGTAAAGAGTTTTTCAACAAAAGTTTTCAAAGTCTAATGAAAAAGCACGGAATCGTACATTTTGCAACAGCCAGCGATTTAAAAGCCTCCGTGATTGAAAGATTTAACAGAACGTTAAAAACTAGAATGTGGAGATTCTTTACGGGCGACAACACGAGGCGTTACGTGGACGTTTTGCCGGATTTGGTAGAGGGTTATAATCAGTGCTTTAAGTGGACAACAAGAAGTGGCGGTGCTCTGTTTATCGGAAGTCGAAACATAAAATACTATCTTGAATGTAAATATTAATCAATAAAAAGAAGTCCTTTTTTCAATGTGTCTTAATATGAAATAAGAAAGAGGGAGCTCAAGTCTAGTCTAAAAATTAATGTAGTCCAACACTAATATGTGTTTGTAAAATTATTTTAATGTGTGCACAATTATAACATGCATTTTTAAATGTATGTCATAATAGAAAACCAGGCAACAAACAACACTGTAACAAAAAAAATGCAACATTTTCTTAAGATTTAAAAACTAAGTGATGCTGTCAGTAAATTTAGTCAAAGTTAAAAAATTGACCAATCAGACGCGTCAAAACAGCGTGTGGTGCCCGCTGGCCCCCACCTTGAGCATTTGATTGACATCTTCTCCCGAGCTGCTTTCAGTGAACAGCCAATAAGCTTACTCATGATTGTTGACTGTAGCTGCCCTAAAAACGCGACTCAGACAAACTCGGTCTGTCACTGTCAGTAGATTTGGCACCGGAGCTAAGGCATTTATACGGGGATGTTACTCCCTCTGTCCAGTGATAACATGGTGTAGAGATGCCCACTGACGTTGACGTACAAATTTGGCTTGCTGTCTGCCAAGCGCAATGAATTGTGGGATACCTTCACTTTTGTTTTTGTAAATTCGATTTTAAATATGGGTTTTTGTCTGCGTGAGTTGTTGACTGGTTGTGTTACTCTGTTTTTCTCTTTATTATTTTATCCGGATGTGTTTACTTCTGTTTGCACCATGAGTGAGAGAGAGGGGAAGGATAATGAGGAGCTTGTGTTGTCCTAGTAGAGTGGCGCGCTAAGAGGTGTACCATTCCAAATATGTAGGCTGATCCGCGCGTGCGTCCTCTACATATTCCAATGACACAATGATCCAATCAGAGCACCGGACGGTCCTAGCCAGGTGAGAAGTGCCGGTGCTCTTACGTGGGATTAAGAGAAGTACAGGTGCTCAGCACCGGAGCGCACCGGCCCACTTAAAGCACTGGTTATAATAAAAGTTTTCACAAAAGCATAAAAATGGCCCCGGCCGATGTCACCTTTGAAAACGCCCCCCAAGTTTTTCGCAATCTCTACGGCACGTTTCCTGATCGTCACAAAAAATGTTGTGTTCAGTCTTAGCTTCTCTGGATTGCCAGATACTAAATTAAGTGTTAGATTTTTTCTTTACACTTCAAATACTGATTCCTAATATTTAAGTACTGCCCTTTTGATTTAATGGGCTGTGACCTCATGCTCACCTTAGGCCTCGAACTCGGTTCGACTCCTGAGGGGATGATGGTTTCCCAAAATTCCAATCTCACTCACCAGCGGGTGAAACATGAAGTTTTCCACCTTCTCTTTTGATTTATTAGTGGTGGATCAACTTTGAGCAATCTTCTAAGCCAGGGGTCTCAAACTCGCGGTCCGCGGGCAATCTGTGGCCCGCGGGATGATAATTTGCGGCCCCCGTCTTCATATGAAAAATTACAGTTAGTGCGGCCCGCAAGGCTGATATGAATGACAGTTGTTGTGTGCAGAGCTGAACGAACCAATCACGGTAAGGTATATGGCTCTGGAGGGCGGGACATCAGCGGGCTGTTCGAGCCTCCTCACTCTTTAATTAATTCCTCCAGCCAGCTGGACGGAGGAGGAGCTATGAAGCTGCTGGAAGTGCTTTCTCACTGAACGTGATTCGCGGGCCCCGCTCCTCTTTCGCCACGTGACAACACGTGATACACAGCCTGCCGCGTGTCAAAAAGCGTGTTCCTGACGCCACGCGACAATTCCGCGCACGCATTAAATATTCCGCGCGGACAAATCAGACCCTCGCGATCGCTTTTTCCTCCTCCACGATCAGAAAAAGTCCTCGCGAAAGAAACTGACTACTTCCGCGTGCGTGAGTGATGCCCGCGAGCGAGCAGAATCTTCAAAGGTGCTTCCACACCGGCCGCATGTCTGCGCGGGTTTATGAACGCGCGCTCAGCAGGTGGTATCCACACCGGAGCAGCGCGGTTACGCACGCAGCAGCAGAGAGGAGATTCTTCTTCTATGGTGTTTTTACCGTTCATTAGCGCTGCTGCGACTGTGCGTGAAATATTGAACCGGGTTGTAGACTCAGCGCACGCTCAGTGCGTGCACGATTTGTGCGTAGAGCTTGAGACCAGATTTAAAAACTTGCGTAGCAACGCGCGCTCCCGACGCGGAGGCCAGGAATTCTGGTGTGCGGCGTTTGCATTGAGCTTTCAGTGAGCGCACTGCTCTCAGCTCAGAAATGAAGGAGGTTCTGTAAATACAGACGTTTGAAACTGAATAAAAATAGTTTTCTCTAGTCTAGTGTTTCTCAGGTATTTTCTCTTAGACACCCCCTCCCCTCTTCAGCTGAAAACATCATTAGTATCCGTTAATTTGCTCAAATTAAACGTATATCTCATCAAAATATCATACTTTTATTATCATTAAAGAATAATAATAAAAACTTCTAAATAATCAGTTTTATTAATTGTTCTCTTTCTTTTTTCTTTTTTTTTTTTTTTTAGAATACTTCCAAAACTTCCAGACAAAGTTGAGATTCAGTTCTTTCGCATTGGTTCACTGTAAATTGAGTTTTAGGTTGTTTTTGCTATATTTAATCTATTATGTAGGATTATGCACAATATTCATCACTAATATAAACATGTATTTATCCGCATTCCCTCCAGGGGGGCACGCCCCACCCTTTGAGAAACACTGCTCTGCTCAGTCAGTCAATATGTGGTTTCTGCAGTTGTCTGTGTCTGCTGTATAGTCACTGTTATTATTTGAATTATTAATGATTGATTTTCTAATTCATTTTTAAAAATTAATTAATATCATTCATTCATTATTTCGTGTTAAAAATAAAGATATTTGAGTACACTGGAATGTTTTATCAGCGATTTTCTTGTGGAAATCCTGATGCGGCCGGGCCTCACCCAGACTCTGCCTCCAGCGGCCCCCGGCTGAATTGAGTTTGAGACCCCTGTTCTAAGCTCTTAGACCTGGCAATAGATATAATATTGATGGTGCTGGAGGATGAGCACTGTGCCACCTCTGTCGCTCCCCCGCTGACCAATCCTATGAGGAGATGTTTTTTCTGTGTTTTAAGTGATCGTCTGTCCACCTGCAGCCCTAAGTGGTCTGCACTGTGCTATGTTTTGTCTGTCTTACTAACTTCCACCCAATCTGAGTTTTTTGTGGTCCAGAACAGTGACCCACACAGTAGAAAGTATTTCTTTGATATTTCTAAAAATAAATAAATAAATAAAAATAAGGCAATGTTTTCCAAGCAAAAGGGGGAATGTTGAGTTGGTGAGACAGCATATTATTGACTTTTTTTTTCACAATCACTTATTTCAAGTTAAGTAAAGTTAATTAGAGAAAAAACTTGAGTAGGTAGTACCTAATAAAATAAGTTGTGTGTACTTAATTTATAATTCTTTTATATACTCAAAAGTTGTCATTTGACTTAAGTCTTAAATGTAAGTTTAAAAAAAAAAAAGTAATTGTTTGTTAGGACCAAGAGAATTTAAGAAAATACAAAGATGTCTTATTTTGAAAAGCTTTATTCAATTTTCAAACAAACAGTTTTGAAAGTTTCCTTAAATTCCAAGTATAAAAATATCACTTAATGACCAACTTAACATAATTCAGTTAAATTGTTAACATTTAAAACAAGAATTCAAAAAAACAGGGGTACAATTTTGAGAGAACCATTGCCTTTGAAAACTTCACAGGTTTTCTTTCGAGTCTAAGTGAATTCCAAACCAGAAAACAGCAGTCTCTTCAAATATTCTAACGCCTGTAAGAACAGGAACTTCTGATGATTCTTGCTGCATCTGGTGCATGGCAGGGGAAATCTTCATTTTGGCGGCAACACCTCATGCATGGCAGTTTCTGCAACTCCCTGTGAGACACAAAAAAACAAAGATATTTAAACTTCAAAGTTTAAAGACGGGTACTTATGGCAATTCAGTGACAATGAAAGACTGGAAAAATTACCTTTCAAAAAAGTTTTGTACGTTAATCAATTAGATATATTTTTATACAAAAGTGGATCACCAAGACAGCATCTATGCACTTGCTGAATTGTTGTTTCTGTCTTATTTTAAAACCTGGCCCATGAGGATTAAGGAGCAGACTAAAACATTCTGTCGCTGCTCCCAAAGAGGAAGTCAGACTGCATTTGGCAAAAATGTTTGCAAACCTTTCAATACACTGTCAATGATCAAAATGTGAAGTATACCCTAATGCCCAGCTCTCATTTCAACTTTGAATTGTCTGACTTGAAATTGAAGACTGAAAATCACATTAATTGAATAGGCGAGGCAAGTTTATGAATGAAAGTGCTTTACCAAAGACATTAAAAGAAACGATCAAAAGAAATAGTAAACTTGTGATAATTAAAATAAAATTAAAAGAAAGTAAAAATATTTTAATTTAAAACAAGAATAGATCAACAGTGTGGAGGTAAACTTTTGAACACATATTAATCAATTGCAGCTGAGAACAGGGGTGTCTTTAACCTGGAGTTACTGAGTGTTAAAGAATAATTTAATGTTGAGTTAGAACATCTTTTTGGGAATGAGACAACACGACATGTTCATGTTTTAAGTAATACTTATTTTAGCCAGTTTATCTTACCTGTATCAGTTCCACCTGGAGGTTTTTTGGTGGCTGGGCAACTTGTTTCATGAGAGCTGGAAAAAATAAAACACCTTAAAAATAAAATGTCTCACATTATCATTTTTTGTTTCATTAGAAATTAACCTATGATACAGACTAAAAGCCTCATTAAGCACAGTGCTAATGTAATGCTAAAGCTAACTAACCGAGTTTAGAGAAGCTGTTGCTTAAAACAATAACCTGAAATTGACCTAATGAAATCCTTTTTGTATAAGACATACAACAAATGTTATAAAAGTCAAAATAAATATGACAAAAACAAAAGAATACATACCTTTTATTCCAGCAACCTTTCCAACAAAGTCCACAAAGGCAGCTTATGGTGAGCAGGTGCAGAACAAGTCCAGACTAGTCCAGGTTTTAATTAATATATTAAAAATGAGTTTTAGAAATGTATTATTGTGATGTAGTTAGGGTTAGGGTTTAATCATATTTTGTTAGTAAATTTTGAGTTATAAAAGTACATTCTAAAAAAAAAAAACAACTTACTTTTAGAGAACCTAATTATTTAAAAATAATGTGTTTAGTTATTTTTTTTAAAAATAAAAGTACTTAAATAAATAGTGTTACATGAACAATACCCCTGGAAGACAGTGCATGTATCTCGCTGGTTTAATTGTCCTAAGATTTATGGAGAGATTTTGGCCCTTAGGTAAAAGCACTCAGGCTGCAGACTGGTGCTTCCTCCCAGACGGCGTCACTTTCTATTCGGTTTTACAGGAAGTTTACGAAACAGCTTTGATCCCATCATTCATCGCTCTCTGAACTGTTGTGTACTTTGAAGCTCTGATGACTGTAATGCCACACATCCCAGAGCTTAGCGGTGTCCCTGACTTGATGTGGGCTAGCCACAAATATAATATTGGACTCATTAAGAACTGCGAGCCGCTTGTGGTCACTCATAAGTCTCATTGTTTTCCTATGCGCGCCCAATATCCCCTGAGACCCGAGGCCATTGCAGGCATTCGACCGATGTTTGACTCTCTCATGTGAGCAGGCGTCATAGTTCCATTCGATGGTTTTCTCGTTACCACGCCGTTACCATTCTAACTGTGAGAAATATCGCCCCCTACCTCTGCACTGGAAGAATGGCGTTTTGTCCAGGACTTGACAGCTGTTGACTCTGCTGCCATTAGGTGTAGTGCATGACTTTGGTACGCTGTGGCACCATCATGGGTTTCTCAAGTCTGATTGAAAGCCAATTTTTTATCAGGACCTGGACTCTCAGCTCTTGGATACCTTATTGCTACCGTTAAAATCACGGTCTGCAGATGCAATGTACACACTAATGCCTCTGATCCCATTTCTGCAGGAAAGGCGGGAGCTGGTAGCTACAAAATCTGCCTCTCTCCTCCCCCCTCTGCACCTATTGCTGTTTTTGCTTCTTTTTCAGAGTCCTATTCCCTCTCAGCCCTCCTATCACTGGCTTGGCCTAATGACATCAAACTATGGAAGCAGGCTGATGCCAAGCACACGCCTGAAGGATGGATGGGCCTTAAGGCATGTCCTGTCTCCCACAACGTTGGTTCACAAAAGGTTTTTCAGTTTCTGTGCAAAATTTCTGTACTACTTGCATGGTTTGTGCTTCTCATAACCCAGGCAGGAAGCAGCAGGACTCCCACCCAGGAGCTCATCTGCCACCAGAAGGTCCCTTGGAACATGTAATGATGGATTTTATTGAACTCTCCCCCTCCCAAGGTAAAAAATGCAGCCAGGGGAGGTGCTGTCGAATGAGAGAATGGGACACTGAAAAAATAACGTAATGTTGTGAAGACACAGGTCTTCCTTGGCCTGAAGCTCTTTCTTTGGTGTTGATGTATCTGCGCATGCGTAAACAGGGGAAGGTAGGACTTTGTTTGTTTGAGATTTTGTTTACAGCTCCTCCCTGCACGAGCCTGGGTCCACCAACTGCACCTCCACAAGAGACAGCCCTGGATGAAGGTAATATCCTAACCTATTGTGCAAATATCACCAAGACTTTTTCAGGCATCCGGCCCCAGGTAGCAGCGGCCCTCCCATGTCCAGCTGAAGGCGTCCTTCACCTTTTCCAACCTGGTGGTTTCCTTCTGATGAGGAGTTTTAGGAGGCAGGAGGTGGAATCACCCGCTCTGGGTTGGCCCATTCCAGATCCTGATGACCACTAACACGGCTGTGCGGGTCCCTGAGCGTGCAACCTGGATGGACGCTTCACATTACAAAAAGGTTCCTCCCCCTGAGGAGCCCCCTGCAACACTAAAGCAGGGCTGTGCTGCGATACGTTAGTGGTAGTGACCGCTCAGCTGAGATGTGCGAGAATCATAAAGGGCAGCCGCCCCCACCAGAAACCACCATAGACTATGAGCTGAAATACCTGAGCGATGTTGAGCAACCGCTCCCACAAGAAACCACGTAAAGACTGTATCGCTCTCTCCGGTGAAGAAATAGGACCACAGTTTGTTGCACTGATGACTTTATTCCTCTTCTTTTCTCCACAAAGTCACCGTCAAACTAACACACACATAAATAACGTAAATACAAATTTCGCTATAAGAAATTACATGAACAACAAATGAAAACACGTACCTCACTGGCCGCATTCACCAAAAAAAAGAAAGCAAGAAAACTTCTTCTTCTTACAGCTTCGTAACTGTTAAACTGTCTTTTCTTCTCAGTCCCTTTGTCATATGTTTTAACTTTCCATCTTCTTTGGTTCCTTTCTTTAGTCTTATAGAACTCTCCAAGTGGCGTTTTATCAGAAGTTTCTCCACAGCACAATCTAACAAAAACTCAGCCTCCCCGGAAGTTTACAAAATAAAATACATAAATATGCAAAATAAAAATTGAACAAATAAATTCAGAACAAATACAGACACTCTTATTGTGGCAGTTAAACAGACCGAATTCAATTACAGTTTAAGTCCCACTTCAATCCCCTTTTGATCTTTTTTGAGTGTTACCAGGGGTCTTTTCATTATAATGATGCCATTTTTAGCTCAATTCATGAAAATCTGTCATTCTCAAGAACGTAGTTTCTGCAGAGCAGCAGGAGCTCATTAGAAATTCACCTCCAAGCTTTGTAAGCAGAGCAACGCCGCCGCCACTTCCCAGTATCCCCTTTGTTGACACTCTCTCCTGCTAGCTTACAGCCTCACAAACCCAAACTAACATTAACAGTGCAACAAAAATGGTGAACTATATTGGGGCAATCCAACCGTACAGATTTGATCCAGATTTGAGCTTAGACCAGGAAAACAAAAACGTTCATGGATCTAGTCATCTACAAGTGGATACATCAGAATAGAGCACAGTAGGAAGTTTATAATTTGCTGCACTAACTTGTATATCATTAGGGTTGGGCACCGATGGGATCTGATGCGGTTCCGGTGCTACCGCGGTTCTTTGGTTTCGGTTCCCTTTCGGTGCTTATTGCGGTACTTTAGTAATAAAAAATAATGCCTTTATCTTCCTAAATCCAAAGCAGAACGGCTTCAAACAAGCGCAGACTCCCTCCTGCCGTGCAGCTGTGCGCACGTAATATAAAGCATAATATAAAACTCCGTCTTAAATAAACTTAAACGTCCTTGAAATTTTAGCCTGACATTTTATTAAATTAAATCAGGAATGTGGCATTTATTTGAAGTTATTTTTGGGCAAAAGCAATATTTTATTTCAATAAAATAAGGCGGAAGATAAATGTCAATCACACGGTTGCAAAGCGCAGCAGATGATGACGACCCGCTGTGGTGGTGGGCGGAGCCGAGCCGAGCTTTCTGCTATTAGCAGCCCAACAAGGAGGAAACGATTCATTGTTTCATTTTGGGATGGGGCTCCAGCGTTGTTTTTGCGGAAACTTCCACTATTCACAAGCGAAAGTCCCGCCCACCGCGTTGCGTGCTGAAAGCCGAACATCTCAAGTGACACTCGGTTGCACGTGGGGCGAATTTTCCGTTTTTGCTGTAAATAATACAGCCAGAGATTTCGAGCGCTTTAGCTACGGCTTTTAGATGCGCGCCGCTTGCGCTGTTGGCGGTTTTAATATGAGCCCGCACACGAACACAAGAAAGTAAATAGATAGGCTGGATCGTAAAAAATCAGAAGGGAGTATAAGTGATTGACATGTCCATAGACAAATGAAACTTCAATGAAATTTGGAACCGAAATCTGGCACCGTTTGCAGCCTGCATCTCTTTCGGTTTAGAGGTTAGAACCGCGCAAATCATAACGTTCCTACTTAGTTGGGAACCGCCCAACTTCGGTGCATAACCCTAGTGCATGTAGTGCGAAGTAATAGTTGTGCTGCGAATGTCTATTGAAGGAAGTAGGAAGCTATTACTTATGTCCTCGTCGTGGATGGAACCTCAGGGGAAGGTTGGAGACCTGAGTAAACACAGAAAAGAGGAACTCCGGGAGTTGCTCCTGAAACAGGAAAAAATCATCTATGCTCCCAAATTTATGGCACTTGCTTTTACTTTTATATTTCCATTTGTCTAGGCAGCTCCATTATTTAGCGTGTTAGCATGGAGTAATATGAATAAAACGAGAAACGAATGTACTGTAACCGTTATAAACTTTCAAAACCCCTCATACTTTGTGAGCCTTAAAACGAATGTTTTTATATTCCTTAGCAACATTTCTGCTTGTTCTATCCTGTTCTCCAAAAGTAATTTAAAAAATGTTTATTTTTAGACTTCTTTTAAGTTTTGATGAACAACCCTCATACAAATATTTTGCCTGAAAAATTGCCATTTTAAATAGTTATGTAATTATAGCTAAAATATTTTTTTGAAAGTCTTACTCTGATCATCTACTGGAGAGTTCCCAGTGGTGTTTTTATTAAGAGTATGGTGTTTTTGGCTAAATAAAAAAATTAGTCATTTTCTGTGACATATTTTCTGCAGAGTGGCCGTAGTTCATTAGAAATGTGCCTGATTGTTACCGAATCTATTGGTGTGGAGTAAGCCTGCCTCTTACTTTCTGTCATCCATCTGTTTACACTCTCCTGTTAGCTTAGAACCCTCAACATTACATTACAGTGCAACAAAAATGTCACGCAACATTGGAGCTATCCAGCCGTATAGTTTGAGCCAGATTCCAGCTTGGACCAGGAAAACAAAGACATTCATGGATCTAGTTATCTTCAAATGGATGCGCCAGAATGGAGCAGGTCAGCAGCTTCTTTATTTTGTCTCAAATACGATTTTCTAATGGATTTTTGCATCTTCTACTGATTCACCAAAAACAGGATTTTCACTGTAGTTGGTCTTTATGGTTCCATCAATATAGCAGGGAATGTGTCATAAATCGTGTCAACTGATGCTTTTTGTGTATAAGTCCCAGATTAACAGATCTAGTTGTTTGTTTTTTTGATCAGTATGGAAAACCTCAGTTATTATTTTTTTAAACAATCCCGTTGAGAAGCAAAGATATGACTCGAAATGTTTAAGAAGTTGTTTTTCATGATGATTGTTTGTTGTTTCTAGGAGGTTATTACAGACTCTTTCAGACAGAGGAAAAAAGTTCAAAATTTTATACTAACGCCGTTTAAGTATAACAGCGTTACTAACAGTGTTATAAATCAAGTAATTTAGTAATCTAACTAATTACTTTCATCCTCGCTGTAACGACGATATAGTTACTTTGTGTAAATTGCGGCGCGTTACTTCAAAGTTTGATGATCTTGCTGGAGCTGGGTGCTTCGCACCCGAAAGTTGCTTGTGTAATGCGGAGGGAGATCTCGAATGCGAGATCGTGATTGGTTAAAGTGTCAAGTGGGCGGATACTAGCTCGCGCGCATGAGCCCGTCACCATAACGCCGGGGTCACGCTGGACGCGGAAGCGCCGCGAAGCGGAGTCCGCGCTGCTTCCGTTCCGCTCTGTAGTTCACGCCAGACGAGCATTTTTCCGCGGCGGTCCACACGCGCTTCTGCTAGAGCTTTTTTTGTTTTTGCCACCATGGTTGATAATTTCATAGCCTAAAGACATTAACCAATGTTCCTGCTAAGAAGAACTGCTCTCTCAAAACCCCGCCCACCCACTCTGTCGGTCCACTGTACTGATCTGTGTGCGCGTGCATCTCTGTTTTGTGTGTGTCTGTGCGCACGCGCGCGCGTGGGTAAATTAATAAACTACAATTATTAACCCATATTTCTGCTAAGAGGAGCTGCTCTCTGCATCTCTTTTTTCTCTCCCAAAATCCCGCAGCCCCGCCCACTCGCTCCAGAGCTCCAGATCTGTGTGCGCTCGTGTCTGTCTGTGTTGTGTGTGTTTTATAAAGATTACCCCCTGTTTCTCCTAAGATGAGCTGCTCTCTGTCTCTCTGTTGTCGTTTTATTAACTCCCGAAACTCCTCACCCCGCATCGGAGTCTATCCACGTTGATCTGCGTGTGTACGTGTCTGTGAAAAAACAAAAGAAAAGTGTGCGTGTCTGTCTGTTTTGTGTGTCTCTGTGCTCGCGCGCGCACGTTTGTGATGTGATTGTATGTTTATATCCGTGTCTACCGCCTGTTTAGATACAAAAACATGATCACATTTGTCAATCGCGGCATTTTATTGTGAAAAACTGGTTATATTTTGAAAAGAAACCGGATTTTCTCATGTATCTTGATGCAACTTCCGGCCAGAAGAATGTGGCACCTGTAGAGAGACTGTTTAGCCTTGGGAAACTTGTCTTTTCACCAAAGAGGAACAGGCTCTCAGACCAAAGATTTGAGAAGTTGCTACTTTTGCACTACAATCAGTGGTTCAAAAATTAAAGCATTGAAACCATTCAACTGGCTGCTTATGCTGATGGCATTGTTAAAGTTCAGGTTAAGGTGCAACAAAAGAATGTTTAAATGATCAGACATAAAGTATTGTTACTGTGCTCCTAAATATTCTTGTTGGGATACTTGTGTTATGTTGATACTTGGAACCTTTACTTTTATTTTTATACAAAGTTTGGTTTTATCTAAGTTTATTATTGTTGATATTTATATTTTGCGTGTATTGTTGTTAAAATTTTATAAAGACAATGTTAAAGCTGTGGTGTGATATAAATAAAGACAGCAGAGATTTTGTTACTTGACAGTTATTTATAATTGTTTATTGTTTTGCACTTTCAGTTTTTTAAGCCATTTTGTTTAATTATAGTTGTAGGTAAGATACTTGAAGTATGTTAACAGTTGAAACGTTTACCTTTTTTGTGTGAAGTTACATTTTTTATATACCACTTGTTGCAGTGTTTTGTGTGATAATTCTGACAAATAAATATTGAAAATTCTTTCCCTAAACCCTCTCTCATGTGTATCTTAAAATTAGACAATATGACTCCATTGGAAAACTATACCAGTATACTATTGTCGGTTATCATCTATTATTGAATGTAAATTATTTTTTTTTATTTGTTACGCAGGAAAAAATACAAAACATTACCATATTTAAAGAGAAATTTAAAACGAGTTACTTTGCCAAGTAACTAATTACTTTGAAGATGCAGTAATTGAGTTACTAACTCAATTACTTTTTGGGAGAAGTAACTAGTAACTATAACTAATTACTTTTTTGAAGTGAGATGCTGTTGGGGTCGTAAATATATGTTATCCTATTCTTACTTATTTCCTTTACCTCTTATTAGATGCGTTTTAGTTCTCTTTATTGTGTGCTGAAATGTCTTGATCTAAGCTGGAAGTGGACAACCCTGCGCTGCTGATAAGGAAGATGCAGCGGCTGAGCCAGAGATTAGCAGGAGCCAGTAGAAGTTACAAGGCCTGACGATGATCACCTAGTCAAAACATGCACACACAAACTTTAAATGTTGTTTTTGACCTTGTATAAGAAACAGATTTGGACCGGTCTCAGCTGACGTTCCTTTGCTTCCCTTCCCCTTAGCAACTGAGACCAACCTGTAACTAGGGGCGTGTCTGACTCAATAAAATGCACGGAGAGAAAAAGCCTGGTCGGAGTTGGTTGAAAGATTGTAACTGAACAGGCTTTTGGCCCACTCTCCTTGCAAGTTTTAAACTTTAATCAATTCTCTGTGTCTCTTTCTGTGCAGGTTGTTTTTCTTTACAAATGTTAGAGCTTAAACCTAACATTTAATTGGTCCTTCGAGCCGGATCTCCAAGACACCTGATGGTTCCAGCGCGAGAGTGAGACTCAGAAAGTCTGTGGCCACAGCATACGATTTTCCAGGGCTGTTGGCCCTCACGCGCGGGCTGGACCTGAAGGTTGACGGAGGAATCCACGGACACAGAGAATTGTGAGTAGAATCTTATTTAAAAGGAATGACAGAATGAGAGATTCTCAGAAGGAGAATTAAAACAAAACCCTGACAATTCTAGACACTATCAGGTAAAATAGAGCAAACAGTTAAAGTCCGCGGGAGGAGTAGACTCCCCTAGTTACGTACTAGTTAAATTCTACGAAGGGCGGCGGCGTCCTCTGTGCCTCTGTGAAAAGAAGAATTATTTCAAACAGTTAAAGTCCGCGGGAGGAGTAGACTCCCCTAGCTTAACTAGTTAAATTCTACGAAGGGCGGCGGCGTCCTCTGTGTTGAAATAAGAAGTAATAAGAGAAATAAAGTAAAACAGCGCGCAAAAGTGTGAAAGTGTGAGACTGTGAGTGTGATTGGAAATACAGATACCATTAGGTATTTGGATTTCATACCAAATCAACAAGGATGGAAATAGTGAACCTTCTGTGGATGCACTAGGCAAGAAAACTCCACCTCTAAGGTTGAAGTGAGTTTTACCACAGAAGGGGGTATTAATCACTATCTTGTTGAAAGAAAAGCTTCCAGTATTAGAATACCCTAGGTATTAACAAACTACTGGAACCAAATTTTATTCAAAATGGGGAAGGGGCAAAGTAAACTAAAACAATAAGTCCTTGAGACATTACAAAGATTACAGAATAGTAGAAAATGAAAACCCAAATGCGATAAAACCACTTCCATATTGGATTGATCAATATAACTTTAATGGTAAGTTCAACTGTAAGAATAGTAGAATTACAAAACAAGATAAAACAAAAATAAACGAAAACAAATGGATAAAGAAGGATTTGAAGAAACAAAAGTATGGATAAAAATAGCAAAACAGAGGGAAAATGGAGAACGTAAAGCCAGGCAGAAAAAAGAAGAAAATAAAAAAAATAAAATAAAAAAAGAAAGAGAACGCGAAAAGGAAGAAAAAGGATGCCAGAAAGCAGGAAAAGATGGGATGTTTCATAGAAGAGAGGATAATGAGTGTTCGGGTCCTTATGCTGCTGCACGCAGACAAATGGAGCAGGCAGCAGACGGAATATTTACAGGAAATGCGGATGGTCATCCTTTGATAGAATTACCTAATCTCAGAGCAGGAGAAGACGGCGTGGAGCTGGTGATTAGAGTGTACAGAACATGGACTTTAAGTGTTATGATTAAGAGCAAGAAAGGAAAAGGAGCAAATAAAGCTGAAGTGTTTTTTCAAGGTCCAGATGAAGAGGAGGAAATGATCTATTGCTTATACTCTAGAGGTAGAGGTCGTGGTAGAAGAAGAGAGAGAGAGAGAGGAGGCCGTTTTGGGCCTCAAGTTAAACGCCCCATAGTCTGTTGGTCCTGTGGAAAAGAAGGTCACATGGCACGGGATTGTGCAAATCCCACACCCCCTACACATCAAACAGCATGACTAGCATGCTCTTACACACCAGCTGATGCTCCAAGTGTTGAAAATAGTTCCACAGAAGAAGAAGTGATTTTAATCTTAGAAGACTTGTTTTTTGGTGAAATGAGCCTCTCCTGTTATTATAAGGCCTAAAACAGAGCACAGACCGAGAATTAAACATTGTCCATTGAAGCCAGATGCTGTGGACGCACAGCACCTGTAATCAATGATCTATTAAAAGCCCGTGTACTGATAGAGTGTGCTGACTCTCCTGTAAATATACCAATGTTCCCAGTTAAAAAAAAAAGCACCCCCATCCACAGGATGGAGGATGGTGCAGGACTTGATTGCTGTAAATAATGCTGTTATTCAGAGGTCACCCTGTGTGGCTGATCCTCACACCTTGCTTAATTTTTTAGACCCAGAGGCCAAATATTTCACAGTAATGATATAAGCCAACGCCTTCTTTTCTCTATACCAGTACATAAAGATAGTCAATACTAGTTTGCATTTACTTTTAAGGGTAAAAGGTACACCTATTCCAGATTGCCCCAGGGCTATTGTGAAAGCCCTACTATTTACTCCCAAGTCATGGCTTCTAGGTCTGTCATCCTTCGAGCCGCCGTGTAACAGCCAGTTACTCACCTACGTGGATGACATATTAGTAGCATCAAAGAGAAGATGAATGTCTTAAAGATACATTAGCACTGCTAAAGCAGTTAAGAATAATTATTTAAGGAAGTAAACATAAGTTGCAATTATGTCAAGAGAAAGTGAAATATTTGAGCCACCAACTAAGTGCAGAGGAAGAACTATTCTAGAAGAAAGAAAGTTGCTATCCTACAAGCTCCCAAACCCTTAACCAAGAAACAAATGATGTCATTCTTAGGATTAACAAACTATTGTAGAAGCTGGGTTCCAAATTATGCAGAAATAACAGCTCCATTACAAGCATTAGTGTATACGAAAGAATTAAAAAAGTCAGATAAATTAGACTGGACCCCTGAAGCGGAAGAAGCAGTCTGTGACATAAAAACAAATTATGATAAACAGCAGTACTTTCCTTACCGACTAAAAAAAGAAAAAAAAGAAAAAAAAAGTTCATACGAATGGTTGATTGCAAAGGTCATTTTATGACCTCTGTGTTAACTCAAAATGCATAGTAGTAAACTCAGACCAATAGCTTACTACTCCACTAGAATCACAGCCACATCTAAAAATACAACGCTGTACAGTTTTGAACCCAGCCACATTCGTACCAACAGAAGGTGAAGGCTTATCTCATGACTGTGAAGCCCTTGTAGACAAAACAACCAAAGCAGCAGCACAAGGGGAAAATGATGTACTGCAAGTAAAAGGAACTGATTTAAATGAGGATATACCCAAAAGCAGAGTATCCTTTTCAACATATATATGGATTTTATAGAATTAAACAATAATAAAGGAAAGAAATATTGTTTGGTGATAATAGATTCATTCTCTAAAATGATAGAGCTCTTTGCTACTGCTCATCCAGATGCATTAACGGTAGCCAAAGCCTTATGTAAGATATGATTCCAAGAAATGGTATACTGAAATAATCCTCCAGTAATAACGGATCTCATTTTGTGAATGATGTAGTTTTTAAAATAGGACATGCCTACATATTAATCTAAAAAAGAATTACTGTGCTTGTCATCCACAAAGTGCAGGACTGGTTGAAAGAATGAATGGAACAATAAAGAAAAGACAGATTAAGGAAATGTATGGAAGTGACAAAAGAGACCATGGACAAAATGTTTGAATTTGGTAAATTTATATATAATATAACAAGCACGAATGGATTGGTTCCATATGAAACCTTGTTTGGAAGACCCTATAGATTACCTTATTTTACAAACGAATGGGAAACTGATGATGAAAGTACTTTAGCAGACTATATGAGAAAGATGCTACAAAACAGCCAAAACAAAAATCAGAACAGACTAATGATGATGTCACATCTTCTGTGTTTTCACAGGATAGCCAAATTAGTCGAGCCAGGAGACGTGGTTATTATTAAAACAGAGTAAAAATACGTCACCACCACAGATTAGTGGAAGGCCTCAGAAATCTGAAGAAGCTCTCAACAGCGCCTCCAAGCAAGGCCGACTACAAAGGGGGCTGCCCGAAACCATAGGTTGCAGTCGTCTCAACCCGGTTTAAGATTGTCCACACAACTCTGTGCAGGTGATAGGGAGAGGCTTCAGGACCCTAGGCAGGATGTTGACCCCAAAGCAGCAAATGGTGGTGATGGGAGTAGTTCTTTTAGGAAATGGTAATAATAGTTCCTTTACTATATTGGTTTGAACAAAAAGAACTGATGGAAGATGTGACACATACCAACATAAATAATATATAATAATAATAAAATAATAATTGTTATTATTATAT
The DNA here is from genome assembly GCA_003999625.1 of Oryzias javanicus. Classification (NCBI taxonomy): domain Eukaryota; kingdom Metazoa; phylum Chordata; class Actinopteri; order Beloniformes; family Adrianichthyidae; genus Oryzias; species Oryzias javanicus. The sequence continues at coordinate 28,798,083 of CM012443.1, forward strand.
ATCGCCATGAGGCTGCAGCAGCTTCAGAGATTTAAACAGGTGCCGAGCCATGTAAGGATTTAAAAACAAATAAAAGGATCTTAAAATTAACTAGATTTGCAATTCCCTGAAGAAATTGCGTCTGATTGCTGAAAGCAACACCGATCTAAAACATTGTTCACAAAGAAAGGAATAAGAGCATGTTAAAAGTCTGTGACCACACCACCTCATTAACATTTACAATTATTTCGAAAACGGTAAGGACTTTGACCAATTGATTTGGTACCATTAAATTCGGGGTAGTCCTAATAGGGTATGTACAAATTTTTGTCAAGTTTGAAGAAACTATGTCGAATAGGGAGCAAAAATGTGTTTTACGAAAAATTGCAAATAGCGAAAAATCTAGTTAGTCAGAAGTCCATGGTCCCATTTGAAAAACGTCCATTATCATCTAAGGAACACACAGAAAAGAAAGCACAAAATTCTGATTTACGGTATTAGAGATAGAGGCCAAAAACAAATGTGTTTTTCAAACGACCGCCTGGTGGCGCTATAGAGGAGCATTGACCTGTAATTTTAATAGAACTTGTAGTTTACTGTACCCTGTGATATTGGAAAGTTTCATGAAATTATCTTTAGTATTTTTTAGGATATCAGCATTTAAAATTGCTCTCAATGCAACTGTGTGCCATGGTTTTTTATTTCCACTAGATGGCAGCATTGCTCTTTCAAAGAATCCTGTGACTCTCAACAGGGATTTCAAGTTTGTCCCATGTATAGGAGGAAAAATATTTTTAAAAATTCATATTAAATCAACTGTAAACCCAAATGGTACGAGATTTTAAACCAAAACATCTCCTTGATCAGCTTAACAAACTACAGTTGGTTGAATGTTGATATCTGCAATTATCTACAAGATACGAGGACTCATCCAAAGTTAGCTTATCCTTCTTAAGTCATCACTAGGTGCGCAGCAATGCTGTATTTCTAGTATGTATACAACACACCTCTTACAACCCTATATGTTAAATTTTATTTAGCTAGGTTAAGTAGTTTTTGAGATAGAGCCTTAAACACAATTGCCTTAATTATAGCGCCACCTATTGGAATATTTCTACAATATTTTAGGTGAGTGTTTATCAATGTAGGATGAAGTTATATTTCAATATTTGTTAAGTTTTGTCAATCTTTGTAGGATCTAGAGCATGTTAAAATCTGGGACCACACCCACCTCATTAACATTACGATTATAACGAAAACGGTAAAGAATTTCTCCCCATTGAGTTGGTACCATTGAATTTGGGGTGTCAGTCCAATATTCTAATGTACCAATTTTTGTCAAGTTTGAAGAATCTATGTTGAAAAGGGAGCAAAAAATGTGTTTTACAAAAAAATGCAAATCGCGAAAAATCTAGTTAGACAGAAGTCCATGGTCCCAGTTTGAAAAACAACCATTAGCATCCAAGGAACACACAGGAAAAGAAAGCACAAAATTCTGATTTACGGTATTAGAGATAGAGGCCAAAAACTAATGTGTTTTTCAAACGACCGCCTGGTGGCGCTATAGAGGAGCATTGACCTGTAATTTTAATAGAACTTGTAGTTTACTGTACCCTATGATAGTGAGAAGGATCACGAAGTTTCATGAAATTAATCTATATTTTTTAAGATATCAGCATTTAAAAAATGCTCAAAATGCAAATGTGTGCCATATTTTTTTAATTCCAATAGACGGCAGCATTGCTCTTCTGCAGAATCCTAAGGATTTAAAAAAAAATCATATAAAATCAACGATAAGACCAAATGGTATGAAATTTTAGACTTAACATCTCCTTTGTTAGCTTAACAAACAACAACAAGTGGTTGTACGTTGATTTCTGATGTTAAAAATCTGTGACCACACCACCTCATTAGCTTTACGATTATTTCAAAAACGGTAAAGAATTTGGCCAATTGAGTGGTACCATTGGAATTCGGGGTAGTCTAAATAGGGTATATACCAATTTTGTCGAGTTTAGTGAAACTGTGTTGAATAGGGAGCAAAAATCGTGTTTTACGAAAAATCGCAAATTGCGAAAAATCTAGTTAGACGGAAGTCCATGGTCCCAATTTGAAAAACGTTCATTAGCATCCAAGGAACACACAGAAAAAGAAAGCACAAAATTCCGACTTACGGTATTCGAGATAGGCCAAAAAAACGAATTTGCTTACTTAAACGACCGCCTGGTGGCGCTATAATAGAGTACCATTGAGCTACAATTTTAGTATAATGTGTAGTTTACTATAGGCTATATATTGGAAAGTTTCATGAGTTAATCTTTGAGTACTTGTTTAAGATATAAGCATTTAAAGATTGCCCTCTCAATGTTAAGTCAATGCGAAAAATAATTCATAAAAATATTAATATAAAATCATTTCATAATTCTGAAACCATACCAAAAGTAATAGCACCATTCTCCCAATGAGCTTTACAAACTACTTTTGAAAGCATTTTGATATCTTTTAAAAACTGTAGGAGGCAGTAGCGATCCAAAAAAAGGGACGGAATAAAATATAATAATAATAAGAAAAAGAATAATAAAATATAACTAGATTTGCAATTCCCTGAAGAAATTGCGTCTGATTGCTGAAAGCAACACCGATCTAAAACATTGTTCACAAAGAAAGGAATAAGAGCATGTTAAAAGTCTGTGACCACACCCACCTCATTAACATTACAATTATTTCGAAAACGGTAAGGACTTTGACCAATTGATTGGTACCATTAAATTCGGGGTAGTCTTAATAGGGTATGTACAAATTTTGTCAAGTTTGAAGAAACTATGTCGAATAGGGAGCAAAAATGTGTTTTACGAAAAATTGCAAATAGCGAAAAATCTAGTTAGACAGAAGTCCATGGTCCCATTTAAAAAACGTCCATTATCATCTAAGGAACACACAGAAAAAGAAAGCACAAAATTCTGATTTACGGTATTAGAGATAGAGGCCAAAAACAAATGTGTTTTTCAAACGACCGCCTGGTGGCGCTATAGAGGAGCATTGACCTGTAATTTTAATAGAAACTTGTAGTTACTGTACCCTATGATATTGGAAAGTTTCATGAAATTATCTTTAAGTATTTTTTAGGATATCAGCATTTAAAGTGCTCCTCAATGCACTGTGTGTCATGGTTTTTTATTTCCACTAGATGCAGCATTGCTCTTTCAAAGAATCCTGTGGACTCTCAACAGGATTTCAAGTTTGTCCCATGTATAGGAGGAAAAAATATTTAAAAATTCATATTAAATCAACTGTAACGCCAAATGGTACGAGATTTAAACCAAACATCTCCTTGACAGCTTAACAAACTACAGTTGGTTGGATGTTGATATCTGCAATTATCTACAAGATACGAGGACTCATTCCAAAGTTAGCTTATCCTTCCTTAAGTCATCACTAGGTGGCGCAGCAATGCTGTATTTCTAGTATGTTATACAACACACTCTTACAACCTATATGTTAAATTTTATTTAGCTAGGTTAAGTAGTTTTGAGATAGAGCCTGAAACACAATTGCCTTAATTATAGCGCCACCTATTGGAATATTTCTACAATATTTTAGGTGAGTGTTTATCAATGTAGGATGAAGTTACATTTCAATATTTGTTAAGTTTTGTCAATCTTTGTAGGATCTAGAGCATGTTAAAATCTTGGACCACACCCACCTCATTAACATTACGATTATGACGAAACGGTAAGGAATTTCTCCAATTGAGTGGTACCATTGAATTTGGGGTAGTCCAAATATTCTATGTACCAATTTTTGTCAAGTTTGAAGAAACTATGATGAAAAGGGAGCAAAAATGTGTTTTCCAAAAAAAATGCAAATAGCGAAAAATCTAGTTAGACAGAAGTCCATGGTCCCAGTTTGAAAAACAACCATTAGCATCCAAGGAACACACAGGAAAAAAAAGCACAAAATTCTGATTTACGGTATTAGAGATAGAGGCCAAAACTACTGTGTTTTTCAAACGACCGCCTGGTGGCGCTATAGAGGAGCATTGACCTGTAATTTTAATAGAACTTGTAGTTTACTGTACCTATGATATTGGAAAGTTTCATGAAATTATCTTTAGTATTTTTTAAGATATCAGCATTTAAAAATGCTCACAATGCAAATGTGTGCCATATTTTTTTAATTCCAATAGACGGCAGCATTGCTCTTCTGCAGAATCCTAAGGATTTAAAAAAAAATCATATAAAATCAACGATAAGACCAAATGGTATGAAATTTTAGACTTAACATCTCCTTTGTTAGCTTAACAAACAACAAGTGGTTGTACGTTGATTTCTGATGTTAAAAACTGTGACCACACCCACCTCATTAGCTTTACGATTATTTCAAAAACGGTAAAGAATTTGGCCAATTGAGTGGTACCATTGAATTCGGGGTCTAAATAGGGTATATACCATTTTTGTCGAGTTTAGTGAAACTGTGTTGAATAGGGAGCAAAAATCGTGTTTTACGAAAAATCGCAAATTGCGAAAAATCTAGTTAGACGGAAGTCCATGGTCCCAATTTGAAAAACGTTCATTAGCATCCAAGGAACACACAAAAAAAGAAAGCACAAAATTCCGACTTACGGTATTCGAGATAGAGGCCAAAAACGAATTGCTTACTTAAACGACCGCCTGGTGGCGCTATAGAGTACCATTGAGCTACAATTTTAATATAACGTGTAGTTTACTATAGGCTACAATATTGGGAAGTTTCATGAGTTTATCTTTAGTACTTTTTAAGATATAAGCATTTAAAGTTGCTCTCAATGTTAAGTCAATGGGAAAAATAATTCATAAAAATATTAATATAAAATCATTCATAATTCTGAAGCATACCAAAAGTAATAGCACTGTTCTACCAATTGAGCTTTACAAACTACCATTGAAAGCATTTTGATATCTTTAAAACTGTAGGAGTAGAAGCGGTCTAAAAAAAGGGACGGAATAAAATATAATAATAATAAGAATAATAATAATAATAATAATAAAATATAATAAAGAATTAGGATAACATACTCTGATTGCTTTCAGCAATCAGACAATAAAGAAGGTGGATAACATACTCTGATTGCTTTCAGCAATCAGACAATTCTAAAATAAACAGGTAACCAGTGCAGTGAAACTAAAACCGGGGAGATATGATCATATTTATGTGTTCTGGTTAAAAGACGAGCAGCCGCATGTTGCACTAGCTGGAGTCGAGCTATAGCCGAGGTGTTAATAGGACAAAAAGGACATGACACAAGTAATAAATGCAACGGGAGGAACTTTGAAACTTGTGGGAGGTCTGCCTAAGGTTAAAGACATTCTGGTGGTTGATGACAATCTGACCACAGATGATTGGTTCAGGATTACTACAGGAATCACTAAAACAGATAATAATTGGTTACTGATGGCAGAGGAAGCAGCTCAAGCAGTCAAAACAGATTGTGTTGTGTGTTTAGGACCAAGACCACTTCTTAAAGTAATACCATCCATATTACCTCCAGACTGTCTTTTAAATGTTATGACTCAATCTGTACCTTCAGATAATTGTTCTGTGAGGGATGAGGTTTATCCGCTCACAACAGCTGAAAAGCAGAAACCACTCTTCTCCAGTAAGATACCTAAAGCAAATTACACATGTATTTACAGAAAAGGCACAGGACCTAAACTGGGGAATTAAATTAAAATATGTATGTTGAAACTCTTGAAGTAAACATAACTTTCAAACCTCTGTCCCGCAGTGACAACTGGTGGTGGTGTGGAGAAAACAAGCTGTATGACAGACTGCCTGACAACACCACAGGACACTGTGCCTCTGTGAATTTATTACTTCCTGTTTCTATAATCCCACTTTCTGTTGCAGACTTTCTGACCTGACGACAAGAAATTAACTAACCAGGTTCTTGCAGGTTTCGAGTCATCCATCTGTCCGTGGTGCACCATTACTAAAGATGTTGATAAGATAGAACAACGTTCACTACAATGTGCAGAGATTAGGCAATAAAACAAAGGCAGAACACTGCCGTCCATGGGCGATTTTCAGCTACCTCACTTATGGCTTTCCAAAGCAGAATGGCTGTCGACACGGTGCTGTCACAGCATGGAGGAGTTTGTTCAATATTTGGTGATCAGTGTTGTACCTTCATCCCAAACAACACTGCAGCGGACGGGAGTCTCACCAGGGCCCTGGAGGCCTCCGAACTTTGAACAAAATGATGAAAGACCACTCAGGAGTTGATACATCGCCCTGGGACGGGTTTGGTGAGATGTTTGGTAAAAATAAATAATTGGTCATGCCCATTTTACTCTCTTTTGCTGTCTTTGCAGCCACCCTGACCTTGTGTGGATGTTGTTGTATCCCTTGTATAAGAGCTATGTGCACCAGGATGATTGAAAAAGCCATTGAACCACAGGTGTCCGAGATGTATGCTCTCCTGCCTCAGACTGACAAACCTCATGGTGAAAATGACAACAACAATGATGATGAGGATGATGTTGATGATTATAACTTTCCAGATTTGTTTTCAGTTCCAGAAACCTGCTAACCACCCCTCTGAGTGTAACATTTTAAGTTATGACAATGATGCTGTGGCTGAAAATCTCCAAAAGTAAAGTGGTCATGTGCTGAAATAAAATAAGCAGAAAACGGAAAAACAGGGGGGCGTTGTTGGGGTCGTAAATATATGTTATCCTATTCTTACTTATTTCCTTTACCTCTTATTAGATGCGTTTTAGTTCTCTTTATTGTGTGCTGAAATGTCTTGATCTAAGCTGGAAGTGGACAACCCTGCGCTGCTGATAAGGAAGATGCAGCGGCTGAGCCAGAGATTAGCAGGAGCCAGTAGAAGTTACAAGGCCTGACGATGATCACCTAGTCAAAACATGCACACACAAACTTTAAATGTTGTTTTTGACCTTGTATAAGAAACAGATTTGGACCGGTCTCAGCTGACATTCTTTTGCTTCCCTTCCCCTTAGCAACTGAGACCAACCTGTAACTAGGGGCGTGTCTGACTCAATAAAATGCACGGAGAGAAAAAGCCTGGTCGGAGTTGGTTGAAAGATTGTAACTGAACAGGCTTTTGGCCCACTCTCCTTGCAAGTTTTAAACTTTAATCAATTCTCTGTGTCTCTTTCTGTGCAGGTTGTTTTTCTTTACAAATGTTAGAGCTTAAACCTAACAGATGCCCAACACTGGTTATTACAGACTCTTTCAGACAGAGGAAAAAAAGTTCAAAATTTTGCAGAAAAACTGCGTTTCGCCATTAAACAGCGCATCGAAGAGGAGAGGAGGCGGGACAAAAATCAGAAACATGATGCTGTTAAGCAAAAATTCAAAACAAATCAGTAAGTTATTTTATTTCTTTCAAAACTTTTCTTTATAGTTATTTGCAGTTATACTTGTCTATGTCATTTGTTGTAACTCTTTGTGTTGGGTTGACGTGGATTACTGTCTAGTGAACGCTCAAGAAGGACCGACGACAGACTCCGTTCTTTATGTGTATCAGCAGTCACCGTTTTTATTAATAATCCGCTTCACAACAACCTGCACAGCAACAGCGCCCTCTATCTTCTGGCGGTGGTATTACAATACATCACATCCCCCTTTTTCCAAAACAGGTTGGTTATTCTTTTCGAACAGTAGATTAAACTTAAATGTACTTTCACAATAAATGACTATTGGACACATTCATGCATCTAGTAACATAGCACATGAAATTAGATTGCAAATAATTGTATATGAAACCACTGTACATTTTTATGTCGTGTCCTGAATATAAACATACCAACTTGTAACACATTTATTAAAATATTTCAAGATAAACCGCTTTTCTTTTAAAAGCTACTAAACAACACAACGATCATATAAACAATGATCAAATAAACATAAACTGTCATATTAGCTAGTCTCTGTATCTGGCAGGACGTCTTACTGCCCGACCACTGCGCGTGTGGTAAAATGCAGTGTTCTCCATATCCTCAGAACTGGATTCCTGCGGGGAATCACATGCTGGCGGCTCACCCACTTCAGGATTTTGAGACGTCCGTCCATCTGGATCCAAGTTCAGGGCGGTGTCCTTGAACAGTTGTTTTTCATGATGATTGTTTGTTGTTTCTAGGAGGTTATTACAGACTCTTTCAGACAGAGGAAAAAAAGTTCAAAATTTTATACTAACGCCGTTTAAGTATAACAGCGTTACTAACGGTGTTATAAATCAAGTAATTTAGTAATCTAACTAATTACTTTCATCCTCACTGTAACGACGTTATAGTTACTTTGTGTAAATTGCGGCGCGTTTCTTCAAAGTTTGATGATCTTGCTGGAGCTGGGTGCTTCGCACCCGAAAGTTGCTTGTGTAATGCGGAGGGAGATCTCGAATGCGAGATCGTGATTGGTTAAAGTGTCAAGTGGGCGGATACTAGCTCGCGCGCATGAGCCCGTCACCATAACGCCGGGGTCACGCTGGACGCGGAAGCGCCGCGAAGCGGAGTCCGCGTTGCTTCCGTTCCGCTCTGTAGTTCACGCCAGACGAGCATTTTTCCGCGGCGGTCCACACGCGCTTCTGCTAGAGCTTTTTTTGTTTTTGCCACCATGGTTGATAATTTCATAGCCTAAAGACATTAACCAATGTTCCTGCTAAGAAGAACTGCTCTCTCAAAACCCCGCCCACCCACTCTGTCGGTCCACTGTACTGATCTGTGTGCGCGTGCGTGTGCATCTCTGTTTTGTGTGTGTCTGTGCGCACGTGTGTGCTGTGGCAATAAATTGTAAATAAAACTACAATTATTAACCAATATTTCTGCTAAGAGGGAGCTGCTCTCTGCATTTCTTTTTTCTCTCCCAAAATCCCGCAGCCCCCGCCACTCGCTCCAGCAGCTCCAGATCTGTGTGCGCGTCTCAGGTTGTCTGTCTGTGTTTGTGTGTGTTTTTATAAATATTACCCCCCTGTTTCTGCTAAGATGAGCTGCTCTTGTTCTCTCTGTTGTCGTTTTATTAACTCCCGAAACTCCTCACCCCGGCACCGGAGTCTATCCACGTTGATCTGCGTGTCTGTACTCTGTCTATGAGAGAACAAAAGAAATTAAAGTGTGCTGTATGTCTGTATGTTTTGCGTGTGCTCTGTGCCCGCAACGCGCACGTTTTTTGATGTGAATTGTATGTTTATATCGTGTCTACCGCCTGTTTAGATACAAAAACACTGATCACATTGTCCAATCGCGACATTTTATTGTGAAAAAACTGGTTATATTTGAAAAGAAACCGGATTTTCTCATGTATCTTGATGCAACTTCCCGGCCAGAATTGACGCGGAACGCTTCGCGGCTCCCACACAAAATAGATCAGACGCGGAAACGATCCGATCTGCATGCCATCTCCGCTGCACCGCGCGGGCCCTCCGCCTCCGCTCCGCTCCTTGTGTGAAGGACGCCATAGGTATAACAAGGGCGCCGAATGAAGCGGACTCCGTTCCGCCGCTCTTTCGCGTGTGTGCCGAATGGGCTGTAAGAAAAAACAGTTGGCAGCGATGGCGAATGTGGCACCTGTAGAGAGACTGTTTCCTTGGGAAACTTGTCTTTTCACCAAAGAGAACAGGCTCTCAGACCAAAGATTTGAGAAGTTGCTACTTTTGCACTACAATCAGTGTGTTCAAAAATTAAAGCATTGAAACCATTCAACTGGCTGCTTATGCTGATGGCATTGTTAAAGTTCAGGTTAAGGTGCAACAAAAAGAATGTTTAAATGATCAGACATAAAGTATTGTTACTGTGCTCCTAAATATTCTTGTTGGGATACTTGTGTTATGTTGATACTTTGGAACCTTTACTTTTATTTTTATACAAAGTTTGGTTTTATCTAAGTTTATTATTGTTGATATTTTATATTTTGCGTGTATTGTTGTTAAAATTTTATAAAGACAATGTTAAAGCTGTGGTGTGATATAAATAAAGACAGCAGAGATTTTGTTACTTGACAGTTATTTATAATTGTTTATTGTTTTGCACTTTCAGTTTTTTAAGCCATTTTTTTAATTATAGTTGTAGGTAAGATACTTGAAGTATGTTTAACAGTTGAAACGTTTACCTTTGTGTGTGAAGTTACATTTTTATATACCACTTGTTGCAGTGTTTTGTGTGATAATTCTGACAAATAAATATTGAAAATTCTTTCCCTAAACCCTCTCTCATGTGTATCTTAAAATTAGACAATATGACTCCATTGGAAAACTATACCAGTATACTATTGTCGGTTATCATCTATTATTGAATGTAAATTATTTTTTTTATTTGTTACGCAGGAAAAAATACAAAACATTACCATATTTAAAGAGAAATTTAAAACGAGTTACTTTGCCAAGTAACTAATTACTTTGAAGATGCAGTAATTGAGTTACTAACTCAATTACTTTTTGGGAGAAGTAACTAGTAACTATAACTAATTACTTTTTTGAAGTGAGATGCCCAACACTGGTTATTACAGACTCTTTCAGACAGAGGAAAAAAAGTTCAAAATTTTGCAGAAAAACTGCGTTTCGCCATTAAACAGCGCATCGAAGAGGAGAGGAGGCGGGACAAAAATCAGAAACGTGATGCTGTTAAGCAAAAATTCAAAACAAATCAGTAAGTTATTTTATTTCTTTCAAAACTTTTCTTTATAGTTATTTGCAGTTATACTTGTCTATGTCATTTGTTGTAACTCTTTGTGTTGGGTTGACGTGGATTACTGTCTAGTGAACGCTCAAGAAGGACCGACGACAGACTCCGTTCTTTATGTGTATCAGCAGTCACCGTTTTTATTAATAATCCGCTTCACAACAACCTGCACAGCAACAGCGCCCTCTATCTTCTGGCGGTGGTATTACAATACATCACATCCCCCTTTTTCCAAAACAGGTTGGTTATTCTTTTCGAACAGTAGATTAAACTTAAATGTACTTTCACAATAAATGACTATTGGACACATTCATGCATCTAGTAACATAGCACATGAAATTAGATTGCAAATAATTGTATATGAAACCACTGTACATTTTTATGTCGTGTCCTGAATATAAACATACCAACTTGTAACACATTTATTAAAATATTTCAAGATAAACCGCTTTTCTTTTAAAAGCTACTAAACAACACAACGATCATATAAACAATGATCAAATAAACATAAACTGTCATATTAGCTAGTCTCTGTATCTGGCAGGACGTCTTACTGCCCGACCACTGCGCGTGTGGTAAAATGCAGTGTTCTCCATATCCTCAGAACTGGATTCCTGCGGGGAATCACATGCTGGCGGCTCACCCACTTCAGGATTTTGAGACGTCCGTCCATCTGGATCCAAGTTCAGGGCGGTGTCCTTGAACAGACTTGGGTGTATTTTTCTCAGATGTCTTCTGTTCCTCCTGAGAGTATCCCCTGATTGTGTTCGCACGGTGTAGGAGCGTGGTTCCTCTCTTTGATGAATGATGACAGCTGGCTCCCAACCGCGTCGTGTTTGCATATGCACAGTGTCACCAGGAGATAAAACTGGCAGAGGTCTTGCACGCGTGTCAAAATGTAACTTTTGTTTCGTTTGCATCTCTCGCACTTTGTGTGGGATGTTTCTTAGAGTTGACTGTTTCAGCACATTGCTAGTGCATGGCAGTGAGCTGCGTAGGACTCTTCCCATCAACAATTGTAGCTTCTTTGTCTCAAATACAAGATTTTTCTAATGGATTTTTGCATCTTCTACTGATTCACCAAAAACAGGATTTTCACTTTAGTTGGTCTTTATGGTTCCATCAATATAGCAGGGAATGTGTCATAAATCGTGTCAACTGATGCTTTTTGTGTATAAGTCCCAGATTAACAGATCTAGTTGTTTGTTTTTGATCAGTATGGAAAACCTCAGTTATTATTTTTTTAAACAATCCCGTTGAGAAGCAGAGATATGACTCGAAATGTTTAAGAAGTTGTTTTTCATGATGATTGTTTGTTGTTTCTAGGAGGTTATTACAGACTCTTTCAGACAGAGGAAAAAAAGTTCAAAATTTTATACTAACGCCGTTTAAGTATAACAGCGTTACTAACAGTGTTATAAATCAAGTAATTTAGTAATCTAACTAATTACTTTCATCCTCACTGTAACGACGTTATAGTTACTTTGTGTAAATTGCGGCGCGTTACTTCAAAGTTTGATGATCTTGCTGGAGCTGGGTGCTTCGCACCCGAAAGTTGCTTGTGTAATGCGGAGGGAGATCTCGAATGCGAGATCGTGATTGGTTAAAGTGTCAAGAGGGCGGATACTAGCTCGCGCGCATGAGCCCGTCACCATAACGCCGGGGTCACGCTGGACGCGGAAGCGCCGCGAAGCGGAGTCCGCGCTGCTTCCGTTCCGCTCTGTAGTTCACGCCAGACGAGCATTTTTCCGCGGCGGTCCACACGCGCTTCTGCTAGAGCTTTTTTTGTTTTTGCCACCATGGTTGATAATTTCATAGCCTAAAGACATTAACCAATGTTCCTGCTAAGAAGAACTGCTCTCTCAAAACCCTGCCCACCCACTCTGTCGGTCCACTGTACTGATCTGTGTGCGCGTGCGTGTGCATCTCTGTTTTGTGTGTGTCTGTGCGCACGCACGCGCGCGCGTGTGTGTGTGGGTAAATTAATAAACTACAGTTATTAACCCATATTTCTGCTAAGAGGAGCTGCTCTCTGCATTTCTTTTTTCTCTCCCAAAATCCCGCAGCCCCGCCCACTCGCTCCAGAGCTCCAGATCTGTGTGCGCTCGTGTCTGTCTGTGTTGTGTGTGTTTTATAAATATTACCCCCTGTTTCTGCTAAGATGAGCTGCTCTCTGTCTCTCTGTTGTCGTTTTATTAACTCCCGAAACTCCTCACCCCGCACCGGAGTCAATCCACGTTGATCTGCGTGTGTACGTGTCTGTGAAAAAACAAAAGAAAAGTGTGCGTGTCTGTCTGTTTTGTGTGTCTCTGTGCTCGCGCGCGCACGTTTGTGATGTGATTGTATGTTTATATCCGTGTCTACCGCCTGTTTAGATACAAAAACATGATCACATTTGTCAATCGCGGCATTTTATTGTGAAAAACTGGTTATATTTTGAAAAGAAACCGGATTTTCTCATGTATCTTGATGCAACTTCCGGCCAGAAGAATGTGGCACCTGTAGAGAGACTGTTTAGCCTTGGGAAACTTGTCTTTTCACCAAAGAGGAACAGGCTCTCAGACCAAAGATTTGAGAAGTTGCTACTTTTGCACTACAATCAGTGGTTCAAAAATTAAAGCATTGAAACCATTCAAACTGGCTGCTTATGCTGATTATTGTTAAAGTCAGGTTAAGGTGCAACAAAAGAATGTTTAAATGATCAGACATAAAGTATTGTTACTGTGCTCCTAAATATTCTTGTTGGGATACTTGTGTTATGTTGATACTTGGAACCTTTACTTTTATTTTTATACAAAGTTTGGTTTTATCTAAGTTTATTATTGTTGATATTTATATTTTGCGTGTATTGTTGTTAAAATTTTATAAAGACAATGTTAAAGCTGTGGTGTGATATAAATAAAGACAGCAGAGATTTTGTTACTTGACAGTTATTTATAATTGTTTATTGTTTTGCACTTTCAGTTTTTTAAGCCATTTTGTTTAATTATAGTTGTAGGTAAGATACTTGAAGTATGTTAACAGTTGAAACGTTTACCTTTTTTGTGTGAAGTTACATTTTTTATATACCACTTGTTGCAGTGTTTTGTGTGATAATTCTGACAAATAAATATTGAAAATTCTTTCCCTAAACCCTCTCTCATGTGTATCTTAAAATTAGACAATATGACTCCATTGGAAAACTATACCAGTATACTATTGTCGGTTATCATCTATTATTGAATGTAAATTATTTTTTTTATTTGTTACGCAGGAAAAAATACAAAACATTACCATATTTAAAGAGAAATTTAAAACGAGTTACTTTGCCAAGTAACTAATTACTTTGAAGATGCAGTAATTGAGTTACTAACTCAATTACTTTTTGGGAGAAGTAACTAGTAACTATAACTAATTACTTTTTTGAAGTGAGATGCCCAACACTGGTTATTACAGACTCTTTCAGACAGAGGAAAAAAAGTTCAAAATTTTGCAGAAAAACTGCGTTTCGCCATTAAACAGCGCATCGAAGAGGAGAGAGCGGGACAAAAATCAGAAACGTGATGCTGTTAAGCAAAAATTCAAAACAAATCAGAAGTTATTTTATTTCTTTCAAAACTTTTCTTTATAGTTATTTGCAGTTATACTTGTCTATGTCATTGTTGTAACTCTTTGTGTTGGGTGACGTGGATTACTGTCTAGTGAACGCTCAAGAAGGACCGACGACAGACTCCGTTCTTTATGTGTATCAGCAGTCACCGTTTTTATTAATAATCCGCTTCACAACAACCTGCACAGCAACAGCGCCCTCTATCTTCTGGCGGTGGTATTACAATACATCACATCCCCCTTTTTCCAAAAACAGGTTGGTTATTCTTTTCGAACAGTAGATTAAACTTAAATGTACTTTCACATAAATGACTATTGGACACATTCATGCATCTAGTAACATAGCACATGAAATTAGATTGCAAATAATTGTATATGAAACCACTGTACATTTTTATGTCGTGTCCTGAATATAAACATACCAACTTGTAACACATTTATTAAAATATTTCAAGATAAACCGCTTTTCTTTTAAAAGCTACTAAACAACACAACGATCATATAAACAATGATCAAATAAACATAAACTGTCATATTAGCTAGTCTCTGTATCTGGCAGGACGTCTTACTGCCCGACCACTGCGCGTGTGGTAAAATGCAGTGTTCTCCATATCCTCAGAACTGGATTCCTGCGGGGAATCACATGCTGGCGGCTCACCCACTTCAGGATTTTGAGACGTCCGTCCATCTGGATCCAAGTTCAGGGCGGTGTCCTTGAACAGACTTGGGTGTATTTTTCTCAGATGTCTTCTGTTCCTCCTGAGAGTATCCCCTGATTGTGTTCGCACGGTGTAGGAGCGTGGTTCCTCTCTTTGATGAATGATGACAGCTGGCTCCCAACCGCGTCGTGTTTGCATATGCACAGTGTCACCAGGAGATAAAACTGGCAGAGGTCTTGCACGCGTGTCAAAATGTAACTTTTGTTTCGTTTGCATCTCTCGCACTTTGTGTGGGATGTTTCTTAGAGTTGACTGTTTCAGCACATTGCTAGTGCATGGCAGTGAGCTGCGTAGGACTCTTCCCATCAACATTTGTGCAGGGGACAAGTTCAATCCAGTAACTGGAGTGTTTCTCAGTGATAACAGCACTAGATGTGGATCAGTGCCGGTCTGGATTGCTTTCTTAAGTGCATGTTTGACAGTCTTAATGGCTCGCTCTGCCATTCTGTTTGAAGAGGGAAAACCGGGACTGGAATAAGTGAGCTTTATTTCCCATTCATCTGCGAATGATTTCATCTCGTAGCTGGCAAATGGAACATGGTCGCTCATATGATTTCATCTCGTAGTACAGCTTTGTCCCAGCAAAGACTGATTTCATCTTTGAATGACTGAGTAAGCTGTTTTGTGATGAGAAGTATTTGGTCAAGTAATCAATTAACAATAAATATGGTTGTCCATTCAGCTCGAAAATGTCTGCTCCAATTTTCATCCATGGCAGCTCTGGAATCAAATGTGGGACAAGTGGCTCTGCCTGATTCTTTGGTTGCATTTGCTGGCACTGTTCACATTTCTGAATCATAGACTCTATATCACTGGACATACCAGGCCAGTACAGCACTCTTCTTGCCTTGGCTTTTGTGCGCTGTACACCTTGGTGAGCAAGGTGGAGTTTTTCCAGGATCGTTTGCTTGAAGTTTTGTGGTATCACGATCTTGTCTCCTACCATGACTATGTCTTTGTGAATACTGATGTTGTGCCGCAGGGGCCAGTAGCCATATAGTGCTCTGTCCAAACCTTTACGTTTAGCCGGCCATCCATTCATGTGTTTTTCACGCACAGCTTGTAGCACACTGTCTGCTGCAACTGCTGTTCTTAGTCTGTTGAGCGTGTCTTCACTCAGCGCCTCTGTAGCCTCTAATGCATACACAACTCTCTCTTCACAAACATTTTCACTTGCTGCGTCACTGTCACTGGTAACTGTAGCACGTGATAGTGCATCAGCTATGAACATGTGCTTGCCTGGTGTGTATGTGACGGTGAGTTCATACCTCTGTAGCTGTAACAGCATTCCTTGCAACCTCGCTGGTGCTTTGGAGAGCGGTTTGCGCATGATTGCTTCTAGAGGCTTATGATCAGACTGCACAGTCACTGGTCTTCCATAGACATACTGGTGGAATCTTTTGGTGGCAAACACAATGGCTAGCAACTCTTTTTCTATTTGTGCGTATCTCTTTTCCGTGTCTGTGAGCGCTCGTGACGCATAGCATACAGGCTGTCCTTCCTGTAGCAGGCATGCACCCAGTCCATCTTTTGAAGAGTCTGCTTGCAAAGTCAAAGGCTTCTTGTGGTCGTAGAATCTCAATACTGGGGCTTGAGTGAGCGCTGTCTTGAGTGTGCTTAACGCTGCTGTGTGGTGTGGCTGCCACTGCCACACTGTATCCTTTTTCAGTAATTGCCTCAAAGGTGCTGTGAGTGATGCTTCATTTTGAATATACTGTGCCAAAAATTTTGTCATTCCAAGCAGACGTTGGAGACTTTGCTTGTCCTCCGGAGTTGGCATGTCAATAATGGCTTTGATCTTTGCATCGTCTGCTTTTTGGCCTGCTGAAGTGATGATGTGGCCCATGTATTTAACTGTGTCCACTTTGAATTGAATTTTGTCCTTGTTAAACTTCACATTTGCTGTTTTGGCTCTTTCCATTACTTTTTGCAGGATTTCGTCATGCTCGCGCTCTGACGTTGCTGCTATGATCATGTCGTCTGCAATGATAAACACACCAGGGATGTCGCAGAAGGTCTCACAGTTCTTTTGTTGAAACACTTCGCTTGCGGACTTTATACCAAATGGGAGCCGGAGGAAGCGATACCGGCCCCCGTGTGTGTTGAAGGAGCAGAGCTTAGAAGATGGCTCATCGAGTTTAATCTGCCAGTAACCATCTTTTTCGTCCAGGATGGTGAAGATGGATTTTCCAGCCAGTTTACTACGAACATCTTCGTGTGTGGGAATGGAGTAATGTTGGCGTTTCACTGCTTGATTCAGATCGCAAGGGTCCAAACACACCCTTAGTGTTCCGTTCTTTTTCTGTGTCGCTACAAGACTATTAACCCAATCTGTGGGCTCGTTGACTGGTGTTATCACATTTCTGTCTTGTAAATCTTTCAGTGTCTTTTTTAACGGCTCCATTATGGACAGTGGCACGTTTCTGCATGCATGAATCACTGGTGTGACATTTGGGTCTATGTGAATGTGGTGAACTCCAGGAAACTCACCCAAACCTGTGAATACCTCTGCGTACTTCTCTATGAGCTCTTCTTTAGTGGCGGGTTGCTTTGACGGCTGTGGAGACTTTGTTGTTACTATTGTCCCAACTCGCTTCACCAACTGCAGCTCTTCACATGCTTGGCCTCCAAGGATGGACTTATCTGCATGACTGGACACTAGAAAATCACAGACAGCTTTACACTTCCTCGTTTCACATTCAAGCGACACTACACCATCTGGATGTATGCGGGCTCCACCAAAAGCTATGAGTACAGTCTTTGTGGGCCGTAACTGAGGAGCATCACGTAGCTTTGTATAAACTGAAGAGTCGATTGCTTTACATATTGAACACACCAAAAAACAAAATGTTATGACTATAACTTCTGTTCCCTGAAGGAGAGGAACGGGGTACAACACATGTACTATGGGAAACCACGCCCTCGCGGGCCTGGCTGAAGACACCTCTATTCACGCCTTTAGGCAGATGACGTCCAATGACAGGTGGGCGGACCCGCCCTCTGCTTATAAGCCCTGTTGTTGACGTCTCACCTCAGTTCGGAAGCCGCTCTTCACCGAGCACTGCGTAGCGGGGCAAAAATGTGTTGTATAGTTTGAGCCAGATTCCAGCTCGGACCAGGAAAACAAAGACATTCATGGATTTAGTTATCTTCAAATGGATGCGCCAGAATGGAGCAGATCAGGCAGCTCGTGCCAATTGTAGCTTCTTTGTCTCAAATACAAGATTTTTCTAATGGATTTTTGCATCTTCTACTGATTCACCAAAAACAGGATTTTCACTGTAGTTGGTCTTTATGGTTCCATCAATATAGCAGGGAATGTGTCATAAATCGTGTCAACTGATGCTTTTTGTGTATAAGTCCCAGATTAACAGATCTAGTTGTTTGTTTTTGATCAGTATGGAAAACCTCAGTTATTATTTTTTTAAACAATCCCGTTGAGAAGCAGAGATATGACTCGAAATGTTTAAGAAGTTGTTTTTCATGATGATTGTTTGTTGTTTCTAGGAGGTTATTACAGACTCTTTCAGACACACTGTAAACCCGAATAAGTTACCACTACTTAAAAATTTTTAGGCAATCATTTGCCACAATTATTTTAAGTTGATAAACTTAAAAGTCAGATTTTTCCATAACTTAAAAAACTGAATGTTATGCTACTTGTATTCTTTGATAACTGTTAAATTAAAAGTGTTAATTTGTTACAACTCAAAAAGTTACAGTAAATATAACTTAATTTTTTTGGTTAAGACAACTTTACTGTCAGTCACTATGACTCAATAATTTCTAGTTTCTAAAGCGTCAGTAATAAGTTTGCATGACTTAAAAAAATAATTACACAACACCACAATTTTTATTTGAATAGAACTTAATTTTATTGGTTTCTGTCAAGTACAGGAGTAATCAGTTTTTTTGAGTCCGTAAACTCAAAAACACAAAATTCAAAACTCAAATTTTGTAAGGCAAATGATTGCCAAAAAAAAAACGAGTAACCGTAACTTAAATACGTCACACTCCGTCTAACTTATTGGCTCACTCCCTTCTGTGCAATGATAAACAAAAAATTACATTTGATAAATTTTAAATCAATACAAAAGAAAAGAAATGTTTTTATTTATTTTTCAATTGTAGTCAATAAGTAATAATGAAGAAATTACAACTGAGAACTTTTCTTCAACTTAACTTTTTGCCTTTTCCACATTCAAAACGGCACCAAAACCCACAATTGTGTAACAAAAAATTTTTAAAAGAAAAATAATAAGCCAAACATCTGCTTTACTTTTGCATTAAAATGCAATGTGGTGTAATATTCTTCTCTTTTTTCTACTTAGTTTTACTAATGTATCATCAAGTCATTTTAAGGGTCTGCAACCTGGGTGGTAGTTTACCAGCTTCTAGACCAAGTAAAATCTTTTGAGTGAATTCAAACGTGTTGGTCAGTGGTTTAGGATATTTAAGGTGCATTGCATAGATGAGTCCAAACATTACCACGAAGGCATCACTGAATCTGGGGAGGCTGACCACTTCATCACTTTCCATCACAACAGAGATTTTTACAGGCTCGTAGTGCACTGGACTTGAGTCATGGTCATTGATGACAGTAAGAAGCCCCACTGCGACACCATCAAGCTCCGGCTCATCAAACTCGACCTGAATTAATATAAAAAAAGAAAAAAAAGGGAAGCCAATCATAATCGAGAAGACAGAAAATAGAGTATATCCTAATTTAAGAGAATCCTGTAAAAATCCAGTAACTTTACAGTGATTAACAAAAAACACCTGCTCTACACACAAATCAATCAATTTACCACAGAATCTAAATGCAGTGAAATAGACATATTAAGCTGATAAACTATGTTACGACCCCTGGTCGTGTCTGCTTGTTTTGTGTGGGTATGTGTACATACGTCTGAGTTCTAGCTCCAGCAAAACTCCCTCTCCAATCCCCACCCCCACCCCCCTGCAGAGCTGACTGAGGCTGCTTCCAATCACCTGGGTTGCGGACCGCTGCTGTCTGAAGTTCACTGCAGCCCTAAAGATTCACTCCAAAATCTCTTTTAGTGCTGTCACACAGCGGTTGAAGTGCAAGTTCTCAAAAGCTAACTCTTTAGCAGATAGAAGCTAGCATTCTCTCCTCTAACCTCCGACACCAAACAACTCCATTGGTTAGTTGAGTAAAGAAGTGGGGGCGGGATTTAGCAAATGTTGGGAGGTGGAAGGCCCCGCCCTGATGAGCGTCTGACAGAATGCAAAACGATTTGAATTTTGACCGACTTGGAGCGCCTGGATAAAACTGAGAATGCATTACAGCAGGGGGGCGCTGTTTTGCAAGTTGGAATGAGTTTTGACACAAACAGAGCATGGGAGATTTTAATACACAATAGATCTTAAGTTATTTGAAGCAAGCCATGTATTGAAATGCCATTTTGAAATATTGAATTGTCAATTGCAAAATGCATTTCAAAATGAAAGTTCAAACTACATATTGAATTGTCAATTACAAAATGCATTGTCATTTGAATTATGACATCAAAAACCCATGGCAATATGCAATGCAATTGATTTAGTTTTTATTCAATATTTTGTTTTAAAAAATTGTGATATTGAATTGTAAATTTTAATATTGAATTGTAAATTGCAAAATGAATTGTCATTTTGCAAGCCTGAAATTAATAATGAATTGCAAATTGAAAAATGCATTTTCAAATTGAAAAATGCATTTTCAAATTGCATGATGAATTTGCAAACTGAATTGTCAATTGAATAATGCATAATACTTTGAATTTTGACATAAAAAAACTTCCATAGGTAGCCTTAAAAGCTCCCAGGATCCTCTGCTATAGTGGCAGCTGGATTCCTGAGTGGAGATCGTTTCTTCAGCCTGCCCCTGCCGTCTGCCTGGCCTTAGCTTTTGAACACCTCTGGTTTCCCCCTTAGTTTTTTCTGGTACGTTTACTCTTGAGGACCTCGTTTTGATTAATTTTGTGTTTTACATTTCTGTCATGGTTTTCCTGCTATAGAGCCTGAGAGCTTAAGTTATATCATCATCTATTCCACCGTTGGTGTTTTGTTGGTTAGTTTCCTTTAATTTCTATGTTACATAAATAAACGGCTGTGTGGCCAAACTTTAACCCCACCCGGTTATGAAAATGTTCTATTTGTTACATATTTTCTCCCTCCTCCCTGAAAAGGAACGTAACAAACTAAGTTTGTCTTACTGAAGATCTTATCACAGGATATGCCAATTCAGTTACTTTCTAGTGACACCAAAGAAAGCAGACCTTTTTGAAAACTATAGATAAACAAAATGAAGTAGTATCTGTTTGTTACTTAAAGAAACTCACTGTGCAAGTTTTAAAAACTCCAGAGACATCCTCGTGCAGATAAACAGGCAGGGCATGAAGAACAGTAGTGCGCTTGGTGTGAACGTCATGGATTTCCTATTTACATTAAAAAACGAAAAGGTACAGATGCAGAAGTCAATTCATAGATTAAAAAAACACTTCATACATATATTTATGCAATTAGACATAAGGCAAATATAAAATGGACAAAATGCAATAGGGGTAGAAAAAAAAGCTAATTGCCAAAAATACGAAAAATAAAACCTAAAACAAAACGATCGCAACTACAAAAATCATCAGTACTTGGATAAACTTGAGATGTCAAAAATTTGATTTACCTGTTTATCGTGATTTTTTAAAATTTCTGCCAGAGCATCTGCAGTCTCCCCAGTTTTTGATGCCTTCTGTCTGAATATGGTCATAAGTCGAGCAAGATGACGGTCAAGTTCAGCATAAAAAGTGTTGGGCAGGTTCTGATTTGTAATCCGCCGAAACTCTGCATACACCTGAATAAAAATACAACAGGAGGAGAAAAAAATGCAACAAGAGAGTTCAATTAAAATTAAAACAATCTCAAACAAATTTATAAAGCAGCACATGGATGCCAAATGAGTAAGAATAATCATTTTCATTTTAAGAAGAGAGCTGTTCCATATTACCTCCGACTCTATTTTCAGAGCAGGCCACAGGTCCAGGAGCTCAATAACTGGTGGACAGGACATAACTATGGTTTGTCGTCGCAGAGGAAATGTTTCCCATCTCCGAGGCACGCAAAATGAAAAACATACTTCGAACTTCGCAGACTTCCGCATGTCTGCCTCAACTGTCTCAAAGACTTTGTCCTTGAGAAAGTTAGGTAGAAGGTTCACTTCTGCTCGCTGGGTTTTTTAATGTTTGAATGTGAAGATTCCTTTTCAGGATTAAATCTACTTCTTTTTCCTGAATTAGCAGTGACCTCCTGACATCCAGCACGTCTCATTTTGGTCCGGTAATTTCCCATCTTAAACATGAGGCTGTTTTTCCATCCACTGTAGCCAGTTTCTGATCCTGCTTCTTTCAAGCAAGGGTGTTTGGCCACAAGAGCCTCAGCAGCCATTGCAATCTCTTTACCACTTGGGTACGCCTTAAATCAATAAATAAATATAAATATTTTCTTAACAACAATGATAACACACTTACATGAACTCAATTCTTTTTCACTTGTACAAACCGCTTGGGGGTCAGTAGCAGCGAGTCATGTATCTTGTAAGCCAAGAGAGGAACTGTATTGTTGAGACCAGACTGCAGGTGGATTGACAGGCTTGTGTTTGCAGTTGACAGCTCATAGGACCGTAGATGCTCTATATACCATGACTCATAATCACAACAAAGAAAAGAGACATTGTCATTTATGAGGTAAATTTGCTCTATTTTGCTAAACCTAGACAATCCACCTCTGGCTCCTACAGACAGAAACATTCCACAGACATAGTCTGTGCCATCGATGATCACCTTTGATGTCTGATAAATTGTGTCACTAGTTGTTTGTTCTTTAATGTGCAACTGAGCAACATTTGGCAAAGCTGAAACAAGAACAGAGTCAACCCTGTCTATGTCATTAAAGTGTGGGTGACATGGCCTATTTTAATAAACCAAAATATAGTAAATAGTCTCTATTTCATGTTGCGATTGTTTTTAATATTTTTCGAAAAATAATAAATAGCGAAAAACGCGATATAAACAACGATGACGGCCGCCGGCTCGCGCATTCTGCCGATGTCGCGCCGCCATGTTTGTGACGTAACGAAAGGCAGACAACATGGCTAGCACCGATAGCTTAGCAGAGAGTGATGCTACCATCTCTATTAGCGATTTCTCATCAGATGAACAGAAAGATGAAGAGGAAAGTTGCGGAGATGATGAGTCACTTGTGCAACCGTATCGATTCGAACCCTTTTGCGAAAGTGAGGAGGATGTAGCAGAAAGTAGTAGTGATGCCGATGACGATAGCCAGCATGAAGATTCGGCTAGACTCCAGAACACGGCATGGTAAGTTGCCTTTCGAGATTTTGGAATCTACGTAGACTAGGCCTAGTGTATACATCTGTAAAAGTACACGCAGAATTAAAAAGTTGATCTAATAATGGTGAAATGTTTTCAGTGATTCCTAACAGTATATATGTAGGACAGGTGAAAGCTGCGCGCCGCGGTCTCTCTGTCCGCGCTTGTTTACTTCGGTTTACTTCCGTGTATAGTGTCGGTCTAACATCCAATCAAATTAGAGCCCTTTGGATTGATCTGACAGTCCAACCAATCGAATTGCAGAAAAACTTAGTTCCGCCCTCCTCTTCAAAGCACGTGTGCCTGTTTGCCGGCGTTCTTATTTCTAGCATAAAAGTGAAAATCGTCAACAACAAGCGGTTTACCTT
The DNA here is from genome assembly GCA_003999625.1 of Oryzias javanicus. Lineage (NCBI taxonomy): Eukaryota > Metazoa > Chordata > Actinopteri > Beloniformes > Adrianichthyidae > Oryzias > Oryzias javanicus. The sequence continues at coordinate 28,821,797 of CM012443.1, forward strand.
CAGCAGAACATGAGGATTAAAGGATTCCTGACAGAGACTCAACAACAACCAACTTCATCTGATCCAGGATCAGCAAAATCAAGTAAGTTCTGAGTGAAAGCTGGCGCTAGCATAGCGGCTAACCGCTAGCTGCAGTTAAATGAATGAGACAATAACGTCTTCGTTTAGTTAGCAGGACACTGTGTGAGTCTGCAGCTGGATAGAATCACAGAGAGACCACAGGTGATTTAGACTTTTCCACCGCTCAAATCTTTACCTGGATCTGGGCGGGACGAGAGTGAACATAGCTGGAGCAGCAGCTGCTGGTGACCCGGGGTAGAATGTTCTTGGTTGTTTTCTGATGTAAATCCAGCCATTCACGGAGCAGCTAAGCAGGTTTATTTTCTATCACTTATTTTCTGTTTGCCCATCTTGCTGCTTTATGCTTCGTGGTGGTGTGTTTTGGCAAAAAGCGTCCTCTTTCTCTCACAGATTTTCTCTTTTTGTTCTGGCTGCTGCCAGTGCTGGTACTGGGCGTTTCTGTTTCGGTCGTTGCCACTAGCGATCTCTTGAAAATAGTGGGGATGGCGTTCGGTTTCAATACTTTTTTTATATCTTACATGCATTCCCATGTCTTTCATGAGCTGTGGTGTTTCTTCAAAACAGCCTGCCTCAAAGTGTTCGCTGCATAAAGTTGACGACGCAGTTGGCACCCAATTCGCCCTCGTTCGCTGCACTTGTTTTGTCCATTGTTTCAGCAGCGTTTCTTGTTTTGGGAATTTATACACAGATACACTTTCACTAGATGTATTGCTACATCCAGCTGCCACACAACGACTTGGCATGATAATTAACAGATTTAAACACGAGAGAATCGAAGACTAGGCAACCTGTTCTGTTTACATTCTGTTTACATTCTGTCCGAAGCGGAACTGCGAAAATCAATGCCTTTCGTGACGTCACAGGTCATATCGAGGTCACTTCCAGTCTGCGCTCTCAGCGGAACATAAAAAACTCTGATTCCTTCGAAAGATGTCAATTATTCATATGCTTCGGATTTTTTTTGAGGCTAACTATTGGTATCAATAGAATCAGCGTTTAAAAGGCTTTTTTATTTGACAAAGTTGTTCAAAGCACGTCACCCACACTTTAAATATTGTTTCTAGTATATGTAATTTTATTTTCAAACACTTGCAATCTTTGAAAACAACAATATTTCAACTTCATTTTCAGGCTGCCCAACAGAAACAACGTTCCCCCCCTCAGGATCCTCGCCCACAGGCCGGTCCTCTGGAGCTGCATTGCCGCTCTCCGCTCAGGCCAGGAGGGAGCAGGACAGAAAACACCTGGATGATGTCACTGCAGCCAAGCTCCCTCCTCTTCGCAACAATCCTGCCCAGCTCCTGACTATGGAAGAGTCGATTGCTTTACTTATTGAACACACCAAAAAACAGCAGGTTAGTGTGACTGAAGCCTCTTACATACTTTTATATGACACAACATCTAAAAATTACTGATGTGTATCATTGTGGGTTTGTTCTTGACCATTCAGATGATGTAGAACAATCCGAGAGATCCTGTTGTGGATGCTTTCACATAGAAGCGTTTGCTTTGCATCGCATCTACTTTGATTGGAAAACTGTGAAAACCAACCTTACTTTGTAAAGTTTACTCTTGAATATTTTTTTTTAACTTTTGTGATCGCCATGGTGAAAAACGTGAATATTCGACATTGCTGGAGTTAGCTCGGGCGCTAGCTAGTGACTATTTAAAGGATGCTAATGGCATGGTGACCGACGTCTGTGAGGAACCATTTCCGCCGCTGTCGCTAACTCCAAGTAAGCCACCTGTATCGAAGAAAAAGGCTCCGAACCAGACTGCATCATCATCTAAAGATGACATGACTGTTGAAAATACAGCATCTCCTACCGCATTTTGGTGGTTGGAAATAGTGATGTGACGTTCTGTATCGAGGCGAGTGTCTAGTAGTGGGGGAGGAGCTTCCGCCAAGCGCGTGTCGAGGCTTGCTTCATCTAGGGGAGGAGCTAAAAATGATGCTGAAAAAAAAAAATGTAATTCACCAAGAGCAGGTCAAATATTAGCTCAAAATTGTACTTTCATGATAAAATTGCAAAAAAGAAAATAGTTGAAATAGTATTGCAACAATGTTTGTTTGAAAACCAAAAGTACTGCATTTGTAGTTAGTGATAAAAACAGCAATATGATTGGATACATCAGAACAAAATATCTATAATATTTCTAAGAATTTCAAAACTATAGAAAATAAAAACATCAAGTGTATGCTTTTGGCTTTTTTATTTTTAGGACAATATGAGACAGGAACTGAGTAACTTGTTAGTTCATTCTGTGATGCTTTAATTGCATGCAAAAGTAAATGTTTTTATTTTTTGTTAGTTTGCCATTTACAGGGATTTACATTTCCTACAACTGCACAGCACAGCATCATTCTTCATTTTCAGCCCCAGTAAATGCAGTGGTGATCAGCAGTAATATCAATTTAAAAAGTTGTTCATATTTCATATTGACATTTGACAGAAGCCATGGTAAGTCTGAGTATAATCTGATCTTATTTGGTTATTATTCAACAAACTGAACTTATCGATCAATCTTTATTTATTAAAATAACTTCTCATGTGTTGCAGCTCAGAGAGCTTTACAATGAAAAGCAAACATGAAATACAAAAAAAAAAAAGTGAAAAACACCCCTTTGTTTCTGGAATCTTAAACCAGCAGCAGCATATCTAAATATTTAAATCCAAACTATATTTAACTTTGTTTTGCAGGCTCCCAGCCAATCCCTGTTCACCACAGACCTGGATCCCGAAGGCCCGCCCACTCTGACCCCCGAGGTGTCCTCTGACCTCTTCACCCCCAAGTGCGCAGCTCTGTCGTACAGCAACATGGAGGAAGTGGATTAGTGATGGCGGTGCAGGCGGGGAGGACGTGTGACCAATGAACCATCAGCCACTCCCGGAGGGGTCTGAGCGCAGTCCCGACCCGCCGCCTCACACCTCAATATTCGCTCTCACCACCAGACCCGGACCGGACTGGTGAAGCGGGGGTCCTTCACAAGAGAACGTTTAAAAAGATTTTGTTTGTGTCTAAATATTTCTGTTGGTTTTGGTTTGTTTCACTTATTTATGACAGAAAGAGAGGGGCGTCGATGCTCCTCCCTCCTGAACCCGTTTGGATGCATCAGAATGTTAGGCAGTTCGTAAGAGGACCCCGAGTAAAATGTCAGAGACAGAGGGAAAGTTCAAAGGTTTTAATGCAGGAGGGTTCTGTAGTCCGAGGGTGAGGCAAGATGAGGCCGGGGCGGAGAGCTTGGCTGGCAGGCAGATAGGATGAGGGCTGAGGCTGGGGCGGAGAGCTTGGCTGGCTGGCAGGCAGATTGGCTGAGAGCTTGGCTGGCTGGCAGATCGGATGAGGGCTGAGGCCGGGGCGGAGAGCTTGGCTGGCTGGCAGGCAGATTGGATGAGGGCTGAGAGCTTGGCTGGCTGGCAGATCGGATGAGGGCTGAGGCCGGGGCGGAGAGCTTGGCTGGCTGGCAGATCGGATGAGGGCTGAGGCCGGGGCGGAGAGCTTGGCTGGCTGGCAGTCAGATCGGATGAAGGCAGGCTGGCAGGCAGACTGGCAGACAGACTGGCAGGCAGACTGGTAGGTCATGAAGAATCTGACAGGGGAAGGCTGGAGAGGCAAGGTATATGTAGCTGTCCGAACAGGTGAAGCAGATGAGCAATTAAGTCAGCACAGCAAAGCAGGGGAAGGAGGGGCTGAGCGGAGCACAGGCATGACAGAACCCCCCCTTCAACGGGTGGCCCCAGACACCCGGCAGGGCTGACCAGGGTTAGCCCTGTGGAAGTCAGAGATCAGGGCATCGTCCAAAATAAAACGGGCAGGAACTCAGGACCGCTCCTCGGGACCATACCCCTCCCAATCGACAAGATACTGGAGCCCACGACCGCGACGGCGAGACCGCAGGAGGCGACGAACAGTGTAGACAAGACCACCATCAATAAAACGGGCCGGAGGAGGAGCCCTGGGAGGAGGAACAAGAGCGGAGACAGTAACGGGTTTCAACTTGGAAACATGGAACGTGGGGTGTACCTTAAGGGTTCTGGGCAGCCGTAACCGCATCGCCACAGGATTGACAACTTTGGATATAGGAAAAGGACCAATGAACCGAGGTGCCAGCTTCTTACATTCGACACGAAGGGGAAGGTCCTTCGTGGACAGCCACACGCGTTGACCCACTTGATAGGGGGGAGGGGCAACCCTGGACCTGTCCGCTGCCTTCTTGTAACCAGCGACCGATTGGAGCAGGATCCTCCGAGCCCTCATCCAGGTCCGGCGACAACGTCTGACCGAAGCCACAGCCGAGGGAACCCAGGCCTCTTTTTCTTGATTTTCAAAAATGGGGGGTTGGAAACCATAGACTACTTGAAAGGGTGACAGACCAGTGGCAGAGGAAGGGAGGCTGTTGTGGGCATATTCAACCCAGACCAACTCCTGGGACCATAAAGCGGGTTCTTTGGAGCAAAGAATGCGCAGCCCTTTTTCGAGCTCCTGGTTGAGTCTTTCAGATTGGCCGTTAGTTTGGGGGTGAAAGCCAGATGACAAGCAGATTGTGATGCCTAACTGTCTGCAGAATTCAGCCCAGAACCTGGCAACAGACTGTGGGCCCCTGTCTGATACAATATCTTTGGGCAGGCCATGGATTCTGAAGATGTGCTGGGACAGAACATCAGACATTTCTTTGGCAGAGGGGAGCTTGGGTAAAGAATGAAATGTGCCATCTTTGAAAACCTATCAAACAACGGTAAGAATAGTTGGTGTTACCGCGAGAGGCAGGCAGTCCTGTGACGAAATCCATGGATAGGTGCGACCAGGGTCTGTGTGGCACTGACAGGGGGTGTGGTAATCCTGCCGGACGTCGTCTTCCCGTTTTGGCCTGAGCACACACAGGACATGCAGAGACATACTCATTGACATCAGCAAGCAACGTAGGCCACCAGAACTGTTTTTGGACTATAGTTGCAGTTCTCTTGATGCCTGGATGGCAGAAAGGCTTCGAATCATGACACCATTGCAGGACCTCAGAACGTAGATGGTCAGCAACGTATAGTCTTTGATCGGGACAGGCAGATGGAGCGGGTTGGAGCTGTAGGACTGAGGCGACTTTGTTCTCTATATCAGTTCGGAGGACAGAGAGACGGGCGGAGTCAGGCAGGATGAACTCATGACTAGGTTCCTCCTCTGGGGCATCAAAAACCCAAGACAGAGCATCTGCTTTTGTGTTCTCAGAACCAGGTCTGTAGCTGAGGTTGAAATGGAATCTGGAGAAAAACATGGACCAGCGAGCTTGCCGGGCATTAAGTCTCCTTGCAGTTCGAAGGTATTCGAGATTCTTATGGTCAGTGAATACCTGAAATGGTACCTTTGTGCCCTCCAGCCAATGCCGCCACTCCTCAAAAGCTTTCTTCATAGCCAGCAATTCACGGTCCCCAACGTCATAGTTCCTCTTGGCTGGAGTGAGTCTGCAGGAATAGTAGGCACAAGGATGGACATTGTTATCTTTCTCCCACCTCTGAGATAAGACTGCGCCGATCCCAGTCTTTGAGGCGTCAACTTCAACGAGGAACTGTCTCTCTGGGTCTGGGACTATTAGAATGGGAGCCGTGGTGAACCGCCCCTTCAGCTCTTGAAAAGCCTCGTTGGCAGGAGGGGACCAGTGAAACAGGGTCTTGGACGATGTAAGAGCGTGTAAGGGAGCAGCGACCTGGCTATAGCCCCTAATGAATCGTCTGTAAAAGTTGGCAAACCCGAGAAATCGTTGCAGTGGTTTTCTTGACTTGGGGACTGACCATTCCAAAATTGCTTTTGTCTTAGACGGATCCATTTTGATCTGATTCTGGGCAATTACGTGCCCTAAAAACGAGGTGGAACTGGTGTGAAATTCACATTTTTCTGCTTTGACAAACAGGTTATTCTGCAACAGTCTCTCCAACACCTTTCGGACGTGAAGAACGTGTTCGGTCTCAGAACGGGAGAAGATCAAGATATCGTCCAAGTAGACAAAGACAAAAACATTAACCATATCTGCCAAAACATCGTTGACCATGTTCTGGAACACTGCAGGAGCGTTAGTGAGGCCAAACGGCATCACAAGATACTCGTAATGCCCCGCGGGGGTGTTAAATGCGGTCTTCCATTCGTCGCCTTCTCTGATCCGAACAAGATGGTAGGCATTACGAAGATCGAGTTTGGTGAAGATACAGGATCCTTGTAATAGTTCGAATGCAGAGGCGATCAGGGGAAGAGGGTAACGGTTTTTTAACGTGATCTGGTTTAGACCCCTGTAGTCTATGCACGGGCGTAACCCGCCGTCTTTCTTCTTTACAAAGAAAAACCCCGCCCCGGCAGGAGAGGAGGAGGGCCGAATGAGCCCAGCAGACAGGGACGCCTCGATGTATTCGTGCATAGCTTGTCTCTCTGGCGCAGATAAAGAATACAGACGACCCCGAGGAGGGGAAGTACCCAGCAGCAAATCAATCCCACAGTCGTATGGCCTATGAGGCGGAAGGGAGGAAGCTTTGTGTTTGTTAAAGACTTCTTTCAGATCATGATAAACTTCAGGAACTCGGGACAGCTCTGGATATTTATCAGTGGTTTTATTAGTTTGTCTGACCTTGAGAACTGCAGTGGTAAGACAGTGAGCAGAACAATCAGAGCCCCATGTCAGAATCCGGCCTGTTCCCCAATCGATCTGTGGGTTGTGTCTCTGCATCCAGGGGAGGCCCAGAATGATAGGATGAGAAGATGTGCGGATGACCCAGAAGGTTGTTTCTTCAGAGTGGTTGCCGATCTGCATCCTGATGGGGAAGGTACACCGAACACATTCTGAAATGACATGACCATCAATGGCTTTGATTTCAACAGACTTGGATGTGGGTTGACACGGGATGTCGTATTTACTAACGACTTCCTCGTTAATGAAGTCAAGATCAGCTCCAGAGTCAAAAAACAGAGGCAAAGACACTGACCTGTTGTTAAGGTGAAAACTGGCAAAGGTTGATGGGCGGGTCTTGGTGGACACCATTTTAGTAGGGCTCAGCAGCGATCCCATCACTGCTGCTGAGCCTTTCCTTTTAACGAACAGTTATGCACAATGTGACCGGCTCCACCACAATACAAACAAATGTTGATGAATCCGTCTCTGTCTCTCCTCTGGGGTTAACTGCATCCTTCCAAGGTCCATTGGTTCCTCATTGAGGGTCTCTGAATGTCCTGAAGAGTCAGGGTACTGTCTTCTCACAGGGCGCGAGTAGACGGTCTGACCTTTGGTGTTTCTACTGGTCTGCCTCTCCCTCATGCGTCTGTCGATACGTGCTGCTAGCTCAATTAAGTCATGCAAGGTCCTTGGTCGTTCTCTAGCAGCCAACTCATCTTTGATCTTTTCAGACAATCCGTCAAAAAAGATGTCGTACAGGGCGTCTTCGTTCCATGCACAATCCGCAGCCAAAGTGCGAAATTCTATAGAAAACTGGTCCACTGACCGGTTACCTTGACAGAGGCGAGGTAGTCGTCTGGAGGCTTCCAATTTGGGTTGCACAGGTGAAAAAACCCTCCTTAACTCGTCTGAGAAGAGCTTGAAGGACTGACAGATCTCAGAATCTCTCTCCCATTCCGCCGTCCCCCACAAGGCCGCTGGTCCGGACAGCAGAGAGACCACGTACGCCACTTTAGTGCGTTCAGCAGCGAACGTAGTGGGCTGGAGAGCAAAACGGAGAGAACATTGGGTTATAAAGGCTCGACAGAGACCTGGTTCGCCAGCAAAACGCTCAGGTGTAGGGATATGAGGCTCCGTGGAAGTCGAGGGAGAGCGAGCCCCAGCTGGTTCGTTAATACTTAGTCTGTGCACAAGTCGAGTCACCTCCTCAACTCTGAAACCGAGGTCAGATACCTGTGCATCCAGTTTTTTGACAGCGCCCTCTGCCTGTGCTTTCCACTCTGTATGACGATCGGGGTCCATGTTTGGTCAGATTCTTCTGTTAGGCAGTTCGTAAGAGGACCCTGAGTAAAATGTCAGAGACAGAGGGAAAGTTCAAAGGTTTTAATGCAGGAGGGTTCTGTAGTCCGAGGGTGAGGCAAGATGAGGCCGGGGTGGAGAGCTTGGCTGGCAGGCAGATCGGATGAGGGCTGAGGCCGGGGTGGAGAGCTTGGCTGGCAGGCAGATCGGATGAGGGCTGAGGCCGGGGTGGAGAGCTTGGCTGGCAGGCAGGCAGATCGGATGAGGGCTGAGAGCTTGGCTGGCTGGCAGGCAGATCGGATGAGGGCTGAGAGCTTGGCTGGCTGGCAGGCAGATCGGATGAGGGCTGAGGCTGGGGCGGAGAGCTTGGCTGGCTGGCAGGCAGATCGGATGAGGGCTGAGGCTGGGGCGGAGAGCTTGGCTGGCTGGCAGGCAGATCGGATGAGGGCTGAGAGCTTGGCTGGCTGGCAGGCAGATCGGATGAGGGCTGAGAGCTTGGCTGGCTGGCAGGCAGATCGGATGAGGGCTGAGGCTGGGGCGGAGAGCTTGGCTGGCTGGCAGGCAGATCGGATGAGGGCTGAGGCTGGGGCGGAGAGCTTGGCTGGCTGGCAGGCAGATCGGATGAGGGCTGAGGCTGGGGCGGAGAGCTTGGCTGGCTGGCAGGCAGATCGGATGAGGGCTGAGGCTGGGGCGGAGAGCTTGGCTGGCTGGCAGGCAGATCGGATGAGGGCTGAGGCTGGGGCGGAGAGCTAGGCAGGCAGGCAGGCAGATCGGATGAGGGCTGAGGCTGGGGCGGAGAGCTAGGCAGGCAGGCAGGCAGGCAGGCAGGCAGGCAGGCAGGCAGGCAGGCAGGCAGATCGGATGAGGGCTGAGGCTGGGGCGGAGAGCTAGGCAGGCAGGCAGGCAGGCAGGCAGGCAGGCAGGCAGGCAGGCAGGCAGGCAGGCGATGATGAGGGCTGAGGCTGGGGCGGAGAGCTAGGCAGGCAGGCAGGCAGGCAGGCAGGCAGGCAGGCAGGCAGGCAGATCGGATGAGGGCTGAGGCTGGGGCGGAGAGCTAGGCAGGCAGGCAGGCAGGCAGGCAGGCAGGCAGGCAGGCAGGCAGATCGGATGAGGGCTGAGGCTGGGGCGGAGAGCTAGGCAGGCAGGCAGGCAGGCAGATCGGATGAGGGCTGAGGCTGGGGCGGCTAGCAGGCAGGCAGGCAGGCAGGCAGGCAGGCAGGCAGGAGATCGGATGAGGGCTGAGGCTGGGGCGGAGAGCTAGGCAGGCAGGCAGGCAGGCAGGCAGGCAGGCAGGCAGATCGGATGAGGGCTGAGGGGGGCGGAGAGCTAGGCAGGCAGGCAGGCAGGCAGGCAGGCAGGCAGGCAGATCGGATGAGGGCTGAGGCTGGGGCGGAGCTAGGCAGGCAGGCAGGCAGGCAGGCAGGCAGGCAGGCAGGCAGGCAGATCGGATGAGGCTGAGGCTGGGGCGGAGAGCTAGGCAGGGCAGGCAGGCAGGCAGGCAGGCAGGCAGGCAGGCAGGCAGGCAGGCAGGCAGGCAGGCAGGCAGGCAGGCAGGCAGGCAGGCAGGCAGGCAGATCGGATGAGGGCTGAGGCTGGGGCGGAGAGCTAGGCAGGCAGGCAGGCAGGCAGGCAGGCAGGCAGGCAGATCGGATGAGGGCTGAGGCTGGGGCGGAGAGCTAGGCAGGCAGGCAGGCAGGCAGGCAGGCAGATCGGATGAGGGCTGAGGCTGGGGCGGAGAGCTAGGCAGGCAGGCAGGCAGGCAGGCAGGCAGGCAGGCAGGCAGGCAGGCAGGCAGGCAGGCAGGCAGATCGGATGAGGGCTGAGGCTGGGGCGGAGAGCTAGGCAGGCAGGCAGGCAGGCAGGCAGGCAGGCAGGCAGGCAGATCGGATGAGGGCTGAGGCTGGGGCGGAGAGCTAGGCAGGCAGGCAGGCAGGCAGGCAGGCAGGCAGGCAGGCAGGCAGGCAGATCGGATGAGGGCTGAGGCTGGGGCGGAGAGCCAGGCAGGCAGGCAGGCAGGCAGGCAGGCAGGCAGGCAGGCAGGCAGGCAGGCAGGCAGATCGGATGAGGGCTGAGGCTGGGGCGGAGAGCCAGGCAGGCAGGCAGGCAGGCAGGCAGGCAGGCAGGCAGCAGGCAGATCGGATGAGGGCTGAGGCTGGGGCGGAGAGCCAGGCAGGCAGGCAGGCAGGCAGGCAGGCAGGCAGGCAGGCAGGCAGGCAGAGCGGATGAGGGCTGAGGCTGGGGCGGAGAGCCAGGCAGGGCAGGCAGGCAGGCAGGCAGGCAGGCAGGCAGGCAGGCAGGCAGGCAGGCAGGCAGGCAGGCAGGCAGGCAGGCAGGCAGGTAGGACTGGTAGGTCATGAAGAATCTGACAGGGGAAGGCTGGAGAGGCAAGGTATATGTAGCTGTCCGAACAGGTGAAGCAGATGAGCAATTAAGTCAGCACAGCAAAGCAGGGGAAGGAGGGGCTGAGCGGAGCACAGGCATGACACAGAAGGCTTCAGTAGAAACTGAGACGTGCATGACTGCATGCTCATACGCTCCTGTTGCTTGGTTTCCCGTCAGTGGCTGGCTTATCCTCCTCCCTCGTCTTGGTTTTTGTACACGAAGATGGAACACATCTGACTTCTGCTGTGGAAACTAGAGATGGTTTCTGCTTGGTCAGAGATGTATCTGAATCCTGTCGTCACAAAACGTGCCTCCTGTCACTTTACATTCTGACTCAATCATTTGGAAAGTCTCAAGAAGTTTCAGTTTATTGAAAGTGATGCAGAAATATTTATTTGATGAGAAAATATGGATAGTTGAGAGACTTTTAAACCTGTTTTTTTCTTTTCTTTTCATTCAATAAAAGTAAACAAATGTAATCTGAGAAATCTGGAAAAGATCAAACTTAATGAAAGTAAATGTTGAATAAAAATCTGAAGGTTTGTTTTGTATTAAACATAGAGAAAATCTAGTTTTGTTGTCATTATTTTTTAGTCTTGGATGAGAAGTGACACTGGTGAAACGGGCTCTCAGCTGAATTCCAGAACCAAACACGTACTTCTTGGTTTAATGGGGACAAATTGGAGACACGTTTGAGATCAAACCTGGATCTGTAACAAACATCCTCTCATCTACTGAGTTAATTAGTTACAGAAGACACAAGTATGTCCTAACAAAGAATATTAAGAGACTTGTTTCCACTCGCCCCATAGACATTTGATGGACGCCTTATTGCTTGTCGCCCAGTATTGGAGCTGACGTGGCGCCATCTTGATGAGGTCTAAGGGGCCGCAGCGCTATTTTTCAAATGAGGAAGGTCTATTTTTAACAAAAAAAGGTGTATTATAATTTTTAACACAATCTGACATATGATATAGTATAATTAAAAAGAAGAATTAATTTACTAAGCACAACGAGTTTGACAGCTCTTTTTCATTCTTGCTTTTTTTCTCTTTTCTGTGGTGCTGAGGAGCCAAAAAACACTAAAAGAAAAAAATTCCAACATAATCAGACATGTGTTATGCCATTTTAGTTAAAAAAAAAGAATATATTTTACATTTTAATACAAAAGAGAATGGATCTTTTAATTTTTTATTACCTTAAATGGACTGATCTGTCTGTCAAACACCCAAAGTCAAGATGAGTGAGAAAACAAATTCACTTTATGATTCTATCTTTTAAAAACTCCCAGAACTTCGTCCGTGCCCTGTGTGATCCTGCGTCTTAAAAAATGTGAATGTGTCCAATACCTCGCCCTTAACCGCTCGTGTTGCCACACTAATATTAGTGGCGTAACAAAAATAGAAAACAATATTGGAGCAATCCAGTAGTACAGTTTTGGGCCAGACACCAGATCAGACGAGGAACACAAAGTGGTTATTTATGTAGTTGTCTACAAGTGGATGCATCTCAGCTGCTGGATCCCCAAAGACAGCATTTTCAAACAGAATTTTTTCATCTGCTCCTGATTCACATCGACTTGAATAAAGAAATTGTCTTAAATTCTTGTATATGTCCTCCATGAGAAGAATGCTGCAAGAACATTTGAAAAACTCCATTTTCATTGGACTGGGTCTTTAAAAGGCAGAAATGTATTTTACAATGACTTTGCTAATAAAACCCTCTCTAGAATTCTCCTGCTCACAGTTCTCTGATGCAGCAAAGACCCATCCTTGATGAAGCTCATGTTTGCTTGTGTGCAGCTTCTACCGTCTTCATTTACACCTTAACAGCAACAGGATGTTAGTGTTAACATCAATTTATTGTCAAGATTGGTTGATGTTTATGATCTATTAAACTCATTTAAAAGATGTTTTGTTCATTAGTACATTATCTAGTCTAATTGTAGACTCAATTTTATTTTTATCTGAAATCCTATGAAATAAAACGCACAAACATTATTTCAATTTAAACCATCCCAGAAAGAGTCCAAAAAAACTTTATGTAATTATATTTTCTGACTTTATTATTCAGTCTTGGATTAAACATTTTAAACATTAAAAACTTTTTTGGTAGATATGACAATAAAACATCCAACTTTAATTTGTGATAAAAGAAAACACACAAATATATATTTAAAACTTGATTAACTTTTAAGAGAACTAATGAATAAGATGCTGTCATTTTAATAGTCATTTAAAAAACTCAAATTTTATACTGTATTGATTTTAAATGGTAAAAATTAAAAAAGAAACAAAAAGATGAACAGTTCAGTTAGAAGAGCAGAATGAAATTGATCCTGCAGACTCAATGGTAAGGACAGGAGCAGACGAAGGCCTGGGCGGTCCAGCACGTGAAATCATTCAACTTTCCAGATTCTAAAAAATAAATAAATAAAAATCACATTAAATACACACAAAAAAGTTTATAACTAAATCAGTAATTACAAGTTTTTTAATTTACTCTAAAAAAGTTATAAGAAAAAAAGTAAGATACTTCAAATAAGTAACATTGAAAGCTACATGTGTTTTGCTTTCTCTCTGATTTTTGAGTTTTCACAGCTGGTTGATTGTTGTTGTTTTTTTTTTAATTCAAGCTCTTGGAAGAGTCTATTTCTGCAAGCTAACATATTATTCCATTGCTGCAGATTTATGGGGGGGTTCAAACACTTTCACATGAGCCTTCTTATGCCGTCTCAGTGATTTTTTTTTCTTTTTTTATGACAGAGTCAAACAATGATGACCATGAAAATAATTTTAGGAATATTTAGAACTATTTTAAGTCTTTAGTTCGGGCCAAAAAGGTGTTGGGACCACCAGGCGGTCGCCTACCATTGTCTGATGGTGAGTCCACCCTTGTTTTCGACGTGTGTCAGGCATTTCTTTGTTTTTAAGCAAAAACAATTGAAGCCGGGGGGGCTTCAATTCGCCCAAAAGTCAAAGATCGGAAATTCATAACACCCCCAGCACATGTTGGTTGAAAAATATTCTTGTTTTTGGTAAAAATAAAAAAAAAACCCAACAACTAATATAAGTATACGTTGTTTGTTTTTTTAAGCTTTGACCCGTCACAACCTGAGGTGTTTCAGTCAAACCTACAACGCTCTTTGACTCACCATAATTTCTAACAGTTTCAGCTTTTAGCGCTGTAAGCAACACTTTAAAGTGGCTTTTCACAGATTTGCAGCACATTACTAATATAAAGTAATTTGATATCGGTCCAAAGCCACTTCTCTGGGCAACAGAGCTGATTCACATTGATTGTAAAGGGCAAGCTAACTGCGGTCAAACGTAAGCACTGGTCTGGAGCTAAAGCTCCAATGTCAAAGTCTTTTACATTGTTTTACAAATCTGAGCGCTTTTGTTCATTTCCTTTAATAAAGCTCTTTTTACACATTTTAAGCTAATCCTGAAAACTTACAAAAGTTTCAATACAAGTGGCTACAACTCTGAAAGCTTGAGGAATTTCCGCTTCGGACTATTGATTTTTAGCCGCCATCTTGTCTGTAACAAGGCCCGCTTGAATTTTGGTGAGTTTTAGAGGATTCGGGATTGGCATTATTTTACTCAAAGGTGCATTAAGAAAGAAGATTTATGAAAACATTCTGGTCCTTGGAGAACAGGACATAAAGATTACACAAAATAACAAAACTATTACCAGATCCATAGTATCCCAGCATTTCCAGGCAATCCTCCACACCGGAAGTGTCATTCGGCTCCCCAGACAGCCAGTCAGCATAGCTCCAAATGGATTCATCCATCCAGATGAAGTGGTTCCTCTGGAAACCAACAAAACATTGAAAGAAGGTAAGGACAGGAATCATTTTTGTAGCAATAAAAACAAACAGAAATTAGTATAATTGAAGAAACGAAAAATCCTCAAAGTTTAAGCCATCCAATCGATAACCTCCAACCCAGACGCGAGTGTACGGTCCATTTTGTTCCAGGATCAGCTTCAACACCTCACGGTGGACGGACGGGCTAGTGATGGAAGCCAGGTGACCTCCAGAGAAATGTTCCTGACAAAAATACTAAACAGAAATAAAACAAGAAAAAAACAAATTTAAATGAATGCAGGTTGTTTGCTGTTTGTCATCGTGTTTACAAAGGAAAATGTCCACACCTCAGCATCCTTTAAACTTCTGGTCCTCTGAAAAACTCAGAACATTTGGAGTCAAGAACACAACGCAGCACAAAGGCGCCTCTCTGTGGAGAGAAAGTGAAACTACATTTTTACAGTTTGATGCTTAAAAAAATAAATATTAATATCATGTCTGTGTTAGTTTCTGCTATTTACTTTAGTAACAAAGTCAAGAATTTAAATTCACATCTTTCCTGAACTACACAGCAGTAAACAACAACATTGGAAGTATAATAATGATACACTATCAGCACATTGGAAATACTATTAGTTTTGTTTGAAGCTCTGAACACATTTTTTTGTATACAAAAAAATCGAAGGCTCCTTAAGCTTCTGTCCTGGAAACTCACCAGTGCCGACTCCTCTGCTTCTTCGTCTTCCTCCAAATCCCCCCTTCTTGGTTCTTGCACCACCAAAGGCTCCTCTTTACTCGGTGAATTCTCTCAATTTTGCTGAAATTTCTGATCTACATCTGGTTCCTCCCCCAGGACAGTTTCAGGCTCCATCTCTGAGACATCTAAATGATCGTTTACCTTCATCACCAGCTCCTCGTTCTCCTGTTCTTGCTCCTCAAATAGAACAGAGTCGTCATCTTCATCTTCAAGTCTGTCATCATCCTCTTGTGATTCCACAAAAGGATGATCCAACTCTTCAGGTGGCCTTTCCATGTCTATGTGCCATTCTGCTGTTTCCATTCGCTCCCTGCCTTCATCCAGATTCATATGAACATCAAACTTCTCCTGAGCAGACACAAACACGTCCTCTTCCTTTTCTTGAGTCTCTAGTTCGACCTTAGTCTCTGATCCTTAAAATCGGTCTCATCTTCCTCCTCAGACTGCTCTTCATCTTCATGTTGTTCCTCCTCTGCTGCAGCTGCTTCAAGCTTTTCCTGTATCTCCACATCTTCTGCCTCTCTTAGACTTGCTTCATCCACCTTTACCTCTGATTCCACCTTCAAATCTGGCTCAGATTCAAAAGGTCCATCTCTGATTCTATTTTGGCTCCCTCCTCTTTCATCACATTTAACCCAGCTTCCTTTTCTGCCCCAGCAGCTGCAGGCTTCACTTCAAGCTTCAATCCTACAATTCCTCCTCTTACCAGCTTCTCCTCTTCCTCTT
Source organism: Oryzias javanicus (assembly GCA_003999625.1). NCBI lineage: Eukaryota > Metazoa > Chordata > Actinopteri > Beloniformes > Adrianichthyidae > Oryzias > Oryzias javanicus. The sequence goes on from CM012443.1 coordinate 28,837,505, forward strand.
CCTTCTTCTTCTGGACTTCTGGCTTTACCTGAACTTCAAGTTCCACCATATTCTCTGTGAGTTTTTGGTCTTCTGGAGTTGGTGGTTTCTGCCCCTCCTGGGGTGTCAGTACAGGTTGGGGGGCAGGATTCTCCACCTCCACATGACCTTGTGCAGGAACAAAGTCCCCCAGTAGATGGCTTAGATTTCCTTCTGTGAGAACGGGACTTTGCTCGGCATGAAGCCGCGGTTTTCCCAGAGCCACTGAAGCCACAGGGGAAGAGAAGCAGAAGGAACCAGACAGATCAGTCAAATGTACTTCACTGGAACCAATGGGAACATGAAACAAGATATCTGTGTTTGATCCAGAGCAATTCAAACTGCAGTTTACATTAACAACAGACATCTCCTCTCACATAAAAGAAGTATATTTTAAAAAAGAGCATTTAAAATGGTATTTGAGAGTATTTTAACCTTTAGATAATGCCCAAAAAAGACATTTTAGTCCTCAGAATGATGAGGAGTTAACTGAAATTGTTAGATTTAAATTTATTATAAAACCAATGTAAAATAATTAAAAATACTGATTTTTTTTTAGAAACAACTCCAGACAGATATATATAATCTTAACTCTCAACCTTTGTTCAGTGACAACCTCAAAACCTCTCTGCTTCCTCTTTGATGTCATTTTCACAATTAATTGAAAGGTACAATGTTTCCAGAACAGATTTTTACCAGTATTTACAGGTGAGGGACTTTATTAGGAAAGATGTTACTCATCCGGTATCCCAGGATGTTTCGAACACTGAAAGACAGCTTTTTATGACCAGATCAGCATTCTCTCTCAGTAAGTTTTACAATCTCCTCAAAGAACACAATGAAGAAACTTCACATTTGAAGGACGTGTGGGAGAGGGAGCTGGGTGTTAGTATTGATGGTGATGACTGGGAACATGTTTGGAGAAATGCACAAACACTGAGTGTCTGTAACAGAGTCAAAGCGACTCAGCTGATGATCCTCCACAGGGCTCATATTTCTCCCTATCAGTGCCAAAAATTTAAACCTGCTACCTCTCCGTTGTGCTTAAAATGTAAAACTGAGATTGGTACTCTAACACACTGTTTCTGGTCCTGTTCGAAGGTTCAGCTTATCTGGAACACCATTGGTCGGGAAATGAATTTGATTTCTTCTGCTGTCTTAAATAATAACCCTCTGTTCTTGTTACTCAGCTTAGTTGTTCCCAACCTATTTAAAAATTCAAACATTTAAACAGCAGTGTTGTACATTCTGATGGCTTTGCAGAGGAATGATTTGCGGTAGCGCTCATTTCTACAATGGGGGTGTCTCAGTCTGCTGCTGAAGGAGCTTTTCAGCCCCATCAGAGTCTGATGCAGAGGGTGAGAGCTGTTGTCCATGATGGATCTGAGTTTGGACAACATCCTCCTCCACAGAGTCCAGCGAGCAGCCCAGGACAGAGCTGGCCCTCCTCACCAGCTTGTTGATTTTCTTCCTGTCCCGGTCAGAGCAGCTCGCCTCCCAGCAGACAACAGCATAGAAAACAGCCGAGGTCACCACCGAATCATAGAACGTCCTCAGCAGATGTCTGCACACCCCAAAAGACCGCAGTCTCCTTAGGAGGTGGAGTCAACTTTGACCTTTCTTGTAAAGGTCGTCGATGTTGTGGGACCAGTCCAGTTTGTTGTTCAGGTGAACACCCAGGTACTTGAAACTGTCAACAGTGACTATTTCATCTCCCTGGATGTTCACCAGTGTGTGGGTCACCGTCCTTCTACGGAAGTCGATCACCATTTCCTTGGTCTTGCTGGTGTTCAGACACAGGTGGTTGTTCTCACACCAGCTCACAAAGTCCACGATGACCGACCTATACTCTGCATCGTCTCCCTCAGACACACAGCCCACAATAGCTGAATCATCAGAGTATTTCTGCAGATGACAGCTGTTGGTGTTGTATGTGAAGTCTGAGGTGTAGAGTGTGAAGAAGAACGGTGACAGTACTGTTCCCTGAGGAGCTCCAGTACTGCAGAGTACCACCTCAGAGACACAGTCGTGCAGACGCACGTACTGTGGTCGGTCGGTCAGGTCGTCCATGGACCATCCCACCAGTCGCTCATTCCACTCCTGCTCGCTCCAACTTCCCTCGTAGCAGTCCAGGCTGGATGATGTTGAAGGCGCTGGAGAAGTCAAAAACATCATTCTCACGGCGCTCCCAGCAGTCTCCAGGTGAGTCAAGGCCCGGTGCTGCAGGTAGATGATGGCGTCTTCCACCCCGATTCTTGGCCTAACGTGGCTAAACTGAAGACAGTTTTATCCCGGTCTGAACTTGAGCTGATTATCCATGCTTTTATCTCTTCTCGTTTACACAACTGTAATTCTTTTTTCTGTTTTAACACACTTCTTTTAACCACCAAATCTGGCAACACTGGAAGCTGCACCGCCCACGCCATCCTGCAGGTTGCCAGGTTTGTCACTCCGGGAACAAATCTAGAATTTCCTTTGACTTTCACTTTAAGGGACAAAACTGTTTTGTCAGTTTTTTTGTTTAGTTATTTTTCTTTCGTTTTGTTTTGAGGAAAGGCTTATATGTGTAATTTCAAATTAATTTACATTTTGAAGACACATTTTCATTAGAGGATGGACAACAGAGCAGAAGGAGGTTTATTTGGCTGTTGGATTATTGTACAAATAGAGGAAGTATGATGATAATGGGGCCAGTAAGCTGATGTATTACAGTCATTTAGCAGATATTCAAATAAATAGTTATTTAGAAATAAGACGTTAAAACTTCATTTTTTGTAACAAAATCATTTCAGACATCAAACAGCAGCGACATTAAATATAGAAATATGTATTTATTCTTTTATGAGCTTTCAAGATGTTTACATACAAATAATAAAACAAAGTATGTCTGTAAACAAGCGTTCAGTCTCTCGGGATAACATGGTAAATAAACTCATCTGCAGACTCCATGTTTTATATGAAGGATACTAATACTTAACAGAGCTTTTTACGTGGCAGAATAGCTTGAATACGGATATCGTTGTATAAAAACGTGTATATTTTGGTTCATTACTGCATAGAGTGATACACAGTTCTTCTTCTTCACCTTTTGGCTGCTCCCTTCAGAGGTCAACTCCTCCACCTTCAGCATCCTCCCTCACTCACGCCTTCACCTCCTTTGACGGAGCTTCCAGTGGACTGAAGGCGAGGAGTCCAGAGCGCCGCTTTTCTGACACGCAGGATTACGCCACGTCTTCCATCTTCAGGTCCTGGCCCGCGCTCTGGCCCGTCCCACTTCCTCTGCGATTGCCGGATGACCGCCTCGGACATGTGGGTGTTGGGACTGAAGCTCAGAGCCTCTTCGTCTTCATCGTCCCCCCCCCCGGCAGCTCCGACCTCCTTTTGAGGCCCGGAGAACAGATGACGAGGATGAAGTCGCTTCTCTGGATCTGCCGCAGTACCAGGACATGTAGCTTTCTCAGCCACGCCCAGAGAGTCCAAAGGT